>LNAC01000581.1:329056-423821 GCA_002007465.1 Ailurus styani
ATCCATCTATCCATCCATCCATCCACCCACACACCCACCCTTCATCCACCTACCCACCCAAGTGGTTCTGCTTCTCTGTGATTTCTAAAGGTCACCGTCATTACACATACAGTTGACCCTTGAACAATGAAGGGGGTAGGGGTGCTGACTTCCCACAAAGTTGAAAACTTGCATATAACTTTTTTACTCCCCCAAAACGTAATTACAAATAGCCTATTGTTGATCTGAAGCCTTATCAGTAATAAATAGTTGATTAACACATAGTTTATATATGTTATATTGTATATCATATTCTTATAATCAAGTAAGCTAGAGAAAAGAATATGTTATTAAGAAAATCATAAGGAAGAGAAAATACATTTGTAACACTGTGCTGTATTTTTTGAAAAAAAATGCATGTATAAGTGAACCTGTGCAATTCAAGGGTCAACTGTAGAAGGAAGCATCTGGAAGGTGGTGGTCTTGTGAGTATGGGGAGAAGGGAAACTTTCTAGAAGCTTCTCTGTATACCTTTCAATCACTGAACTCTTACCTACCCCAAATCTTTTGGATGCCTACATCTTCTCACCCTGTAGACACTAAGATGGAAGAGGGAAACCAGGACATGTTTACTGTTGTGTAGACCAAAGGGCAGGCCCATGTCAGGGCCTCCTCTGTATGAGGAGCAGGAGCTTGTCTTAGGCAGGGAAGATTGGGCAGCCCTCCTCATCTGACAACTCTTCAAATACATCTCTCACAATAGTGAATTCAGTCAAAGAATGTGATTCACATCAAACAAACCTAATTCTTTTCAGCATTTTTGTCTTTTTGTATTCTGTCTTTTTGTAAGGTGAAAGAGCAAACCTTTGTAATTTTTCAGGGGCCAATTGGGAATTCTCAAAAATAGGTCTAGAAAATACCATAAACATTTAATTTTTTATTTTTTCTAAATTAGGATCCAATCTAGGAAACACAAAATCTAATGAGCTGCCAGAGAAGAACTGGATACTTAGATAGGATCATTGGATGCCTGAAAAATAATGATTGGCTACCTATTTCTCAAAGTGAGTATGAAATATTTTAAAATAACAGACCTATAAAGCATTTTATCTGATTCACAAGTCATGAACCTTTGTTTTTTTAAATAATAACATAATAAAGTAAACATAAAGCGCAGGCAGGAACATAAAAAATTATTCTGATAAGATAAAGTACCTTTGCTATCTATGCAGATTACATGGATGTAAAGAATATTCTTTTATGTTGTAGGTAATAAACCAAGTTAACCCTTCAAAACAAGAGAAATTTACCAAAATATTAACATTTTCATGTCTTCTCTTCAGATTAAGGTATTATAAGCCCAGGCAAATAGAATTCACTTTCCAAGTTTTGTCCTTCACTTACCTTGTTTTGTATTCTGGAATTGATTTGTTTGAAAAATGAAAGCACAGAGGTACTTCTCACTATGGCCTCTAATATAGTCTCAACTGTCCATGTTAATTATGACTTGTAGCTAAAGTAACTAACTTCTATTTTACAGAGAAAATTAGGGGGTAGATAATTAAGAATTGTCTGCCATATATAGAACATTTAGCAGACTAACAAAGCTTGTGATACATATAATACAATTTTATTTAGCCACAGACATCACTTTTACACATAAGATGAATATTTTTATTAACATGATCTGAATATATAACTGTATAGCATATAAAAATAAGTGAAAGTACATAAATTTTATAATACTTTGTAATTAATGTTTCAGTGTTCTATTTTAGAAAATATCTAGGTATCTAAGAGCTATCCATTAATTAGCTCAGTTTGATATTTTTCTAACGTTTCAATTCACCTAAAGATGTTGGAAGTTATGTTCAAACTGGCTCAATATAAAATATAGTTACTGTTATGAAAACTTTGTCAGATAATGACTCAATTTAGTTGAACACAAATTTACCTTTTTTATAATCTTAAACATCTTTGGGTGTAGTGTTAGCTTATTTGGTTAGCACCCATGTATAAATTTAGGAGATTTAAGATTTTTTTCTTGCAAAAGTAGACCAAAGTAAGATGAAATGTACTATTTCACTATACTTAACACTGCTAAGTCAAAGAAAAGACATAGCTGTTTTTTTCTTGAAATAATGTGATTTGCCAAAATTTACCATAATGTGAGCTTAGATCCTCAGAATGTTTCTGAGCTAACAATTTGTGTAAGAAGGATTGTTTTTCATGTGTAGCATATTAAAGTATGAGAAATTCAGTTTTTTAATTCTGTGGGCTTTTTAGGAATATTCCACTTGTATGATTATTTATGTTTATAAACAAGTCAGAAGAGTGCTCCTTTAAATTAAGAAATATGATTTAATTTATCAATATTCTCCAGAAGTCAGAAACTACTTCACATTCTTACAGTGAGATACCAAGGCCTTTCTCAGTTATAGACAGTCATATAGAGAGAGTTTGTAGCTTTAGTTCTACAACTTTAGCCAGAAGATAGAAGTAAATACAAAATACAAGACTTTGCTGGCCCAGATTTCAAAGAGTTGATCTCCTTCCTTGTGGACATAAAGTTTTTAATTGACCAGAACTTAAAATTAGTCTAACAGACCAACAAATCGGACAATCTGTCATCTCTCACCCATTAGTGACTGGATTTCTACCATTCCTCAACAGAGATAACCATGTGGTCAAACCATAAAACAAAAATCCTAATCATTATTGTCATCCGAGGGGATAAATTTATTGGCTCTGAGGGAACCAGAAACAAGACAGAGGCAACACATCAGTAGAGAGGAGAAACCTTATTTTTTGTCTTCCTTCTTGACTTCCCAGCATGTTCAGAGAAAGCTTCCTGCTGCTGTGACCCACATCACACAAGCAGATCTTGACTGAGCTGGTGGTCCAGCGAGGTCCTTTGTGATGTAAGACAGCACAGCTGATCTGATGCTCTCAGTGTGATGCTCCTAGAGTGACATAGCCAATGCCACACTAGGAGCTAATTAACTCATATCTGCGACTGAAGTGCTAGAAAGAAAGCCCATGGTTTTCCCATGACTTTAGAGTTCGTATTTGGTAGGGAGTTTTGTCATCTTCCCATCCAATATTCTCACTTGCTGAAGGGGAAACTGAGTCCCTCAGAGGGCAAAATTCTATTGCTCAGGGTCCCATACCAAGTTATGAGTAGAGCCAGGACCACAAAATGCAGGCTTTCACTACCAATGATGTTTACAGTAAGTTATGTCTTACAGCAGTGTTGTTTTTCTGGTGCTGAAAACCACTAAGTCTTCAAATGTATTCAGTATCCTGGGCAGTTATTTCACTGCTTGTGTTATGATCAGGACTCTTTGATTCCATAGAAGTTTTAGAGGAAAGCCAGGCACTGTGTGCTCAGAAATGGCCTCACTCTTTTTTGGATCAAAGCAAGGTAAATTAGAGACTAGGTAAGTAGGTATGACCATTAATGTTGATTTAAAAGTTGCTATCAATTTATCAAGGCGGCTTGACCAGTCAGTTCACTCTTCCTTATGTCCCTAACTTGTGCTGGTTTATGTACATAATTGCATGATGAGGGTAAGGTAGATATTGAGAGGAGGGAACATGAGTTAACACTAGCACTAAATACTTTATGTGCTGTCTCCCTAAGTCCTTGTAGCAACTCTGTCAGAATCCTCATTCCAGTTTGTAGATAGGGAACACACTTATCCAATGTCACAGGGCCACCCTTCTGGGGATATGTGGTTCAAAGCTGTCTGGCTACAAAGCTTAAGTCCATCTCACTGCATCACAGGGCAGGCATGGACTTAAAGCCACACCGTTTGGGAAGATTAAGTGCCCTCATAGATACAGAAGCTAGGTGTGAAAGGAATGAAAAAGGCCCCTACTAATTCACACAGCAGGGAAGCTGAATATGTGATTGCCATTTGCTTGTGCTATGAATAATGGGAAAGAGTTTTGATTCATGGAAATGGGGAAGAGAGAGAAGCCTTCCATGTGGAAAATGCTTAGAAGTTTGGACACTCCAGGGCAATATTTGGAAAAAGGCAAGTTCATTGGTTGGAGTGAGTCACAGCAGGTTGGCAAAGGAATTTTATAGGATCATCATAACAATAGAAATTCCATTCGTTGAGTTCTTTTCTATAGACTAGATATTCTACCATGGGCTTTACATTGATGATCTCAGTGCAGTGCTTTATATAACCCTTCCAGGTAGGGGCAATCATTGCCTTGCCATTTATAGATAAGGATCCTGTGGCACAGAGTAGAGGAGTAACTAAAGGCAAAGTCACCTGCAATTCAGTGCCAGCATTGTAACCTGAACTGGGATCTGTCTGATTCATGGCCCTGAACTCTTACCACTATTGGAAAAGAATATTAGGTCAAAATTCTGGAAAGTTCTGAACACAAAGTTAAAGAGTCTGGATTTTATCCTTTAGGCAGACCTTTTCCAAAGCTTGTTCTACAAGATGTAGTCTACGATTTTTAAGCAGATATTTAAAGAGAGCTAAGCATATTTCTGTAGTCCAACTTTTTGAGAAGACCCAAAAAAATACAGAAAAATAAGTCTGTCTTCCCTTTAATAGACCACTGTGCCTTGTGAAACACAGAGAGGTCTGGTTTGCAGCACTTCCTCAAACTTATTTGGCCACATTTCCATGTTCAGAACATCATCCATCTGTAGACAGATTACCTCAGGCAGCAGCATGCTACAAACATAGATCTGTATTTATGCAAGTGTCTTAGGAAGTGGATTCAAGGCTGGACACAGTGGCCCAGCTTGGAGACAGGGAGACCAGTCAGAAAGCAGCTCATTCTAGTGAGGGAGAAAGAAAAGGAAAAGGAATCTTATTCTTTCATCAGATCATGAAAAGACTGGACCCCAGTCACCCGGATTACCAGAATGTCTTTGAAAGCCTCATCCAATTAAAAACCCATCCTGTCTGAGGAGCACTATGAAAACCAAGAAGAGCCAAACACACACGTATATGGACACATTAGCAAAGGCTGGGTATTAGAGGTACTTTGTGAGCGTAGAGATAGACTCCAGGCTACAGTTCCTCCAGTGTGTGCACCTCAGCCCACCCTCTCTGTGTTGATGTTGGTTGAAAACATGTACAGTCCAGGGATGTGAGTTCCTACTGCATTGATCTGGCCACCAGTCTCACCATGGGTATTCACCTGCCTGATCATTCATAGCTCCCTTCCACACCAAGACCAACACTTCTCATCCAGGGCTACCATCAATGGGCAAAGCATATCGTTGGCACCAAACAATTCTCCACCCACAGTGGAAGCAGTTGAGGCAGCGAGAGGCCTTTGGTTATCACCTGTCTTATCAGCCCATACCTCCTTTCCTTGTTTCCCTTGGCAGCTATAGGTGTGCATGCTTTGTTCTTTGCATCTCATTACGCTTTGTTCCCATCATCACAGACCTTGCTGGCCTCTCTGGGTTGTGGGTGCATTCTATTAAAAACATGTCCAGTTTGGAATATGTGAATATTTGGATCATTCCTTTTGTGATCTCCTTGTAGAGGGTCTGTTAAAATGAACCACAGCAGTAGGGGACACCTGGGGTGTAGTGGAGGGGTCAGACTAACTGCCTTAGAAGCAAATGGTATTGGTGGGATTTCTGACTCCATGTCTTGATACCTGTGTGACTTTGGGCAAGATACCAATGGTTTCTAAACTTCAGTTTCCAAACATCAAAAAATGGGAATGCTGTTAGTCTTTCTGTAGTGGGTGTGAGGATTCAAAGAGGACAAAGCTCTCAGTAAATGTTAGTGGCCAATATCCATCCACATGGAGGACTTGGTGGGAGTACACTGGCTTGTGCTGTTGGCACAAATCTCTTTCCTTTTTCACTTTGCTTTTGCCTATCACTAGTGCCCAT
Organism: Ailurus styani; assembly: GCA_002007465.1. NCBI lineage: Eukaryota > Metazoa > Chordata > Mammalia > Carnivora > Ailuridae > Ailurus > Ailurus styani. Next base: position 334,923 of record LNAC01000581.1, read on the forward strand.
TCAGGTCCAGTGGTTCTGATGGCCAGACAGTTGCTCTGATTCTAGCCACATCTGATTCATATCTCCACTTGAGGGACATAAATGAAAATGCTCTACTGTTGCCTCTTAAAAGAATGTGTTAGTTCTATCAACTCTGGGAATTGCTGGGCTCCAAACTCTTCCTCAAGGGAGCCATTTAGCAACATGACTTAGATTATAGTGGAGCTAATGTTTAGTGAACACCTGCTATGTGGTAGGCAGTATGCTCTGTGCTTTCATACAAGTTGTCTCACTAATGTTATAGAAAATGACTATTATTTTATGGACCCATCAGTAGCTCAAGGTAGCATTTATACATGTATGTCCAATCCTGGTAGGGTGAAGCTTTTCCCCTTGTAGGGGTGATATTCAATATATTCATCCATGAGTATGGCTTGGATACTAACCAACCAGAATGAGGCATCAGAGGATAGTACCTACGGGGCTTGGGGATGGAAGCTATTTACCAGTTGGAATAGAAATATTTTAACAATTCAATTTTCCATATTTCGATAGTTGGTATGACTGATCTGGGGTAACCAGGATGATCAACAACCCAGTCCTCTTTCCCAATGGTTCAGCCCCTGGAGAGACGGTAAACCAGTCCTTTCTATCCTCCAATCGCTGTTAGGGGGAAATGGTGAAGATGGTAACTTTGGGACGCCAGAAGCAGAGTAAAAATGGGGCCCATGTCTTCTGGGATTCGGAGACAGACAGAATCTGGGTGGGCTAGTCAAGGCAGGGCCGCATAGTGAAGATGGCAAGCTCTGGATCAGATGGAGCTGGCTTGAGGCCTCCCTCCCTCACTTCCTAGCTGTGTGGTACTGGGCATGGTATTAGGCTTGCCCAGCCTCAGTTTCCCCTTTTGTGCAATGGTGATAACAATACTCTCTTGCAGGCTCTCCATGCAGCTTTGTGAAACAATATGTGTAAGTAACTTTATTAGTTATATTAGTACAAGTGGAATAATACTTTCACAGTACCACTCAAAGTTATCTCTCTTCTCAGTAATCCAGTTTTTTTTCGTTGACATTTCTGCCCTCATTGCCTGAGGAAGGAAAGAACAAAGATGCAAAGGAGGGAAGATTTGTCCAAGGGAGAGCTTGTACTAGACAGAATGAGGAAGTAGAAGGCCCCTCCATTGCTGGGAAGGCAGAGAAATGGGAGAGCATGCACAGGGCAAGAGATCAGACAAGTGCCCTTGCTCCTCCCCAACTCCTCTGGGAGGCTGAGGAGGATTTGTAGAAACGTCCAGATCATTTGATTGAGTCCTAGAACAAGAGGGCTTGCTCCTTGATTCCCAGAGTGTCCCCCAGGAAAACCACAGGTCTTTCAGAAAAGGCCTGCTCCCAGGTTGGCACTTATGCTTAGGGTGTGACACTGGTGGGGATGTTTGCCCCTGAAATAGTGCCCAGACCCCAATGCCCACCAGTGGCATCTGGGGCCCCAGAAGTTTCTGCATGCACCAGTGGGGCACACAAAATACGGAGAGATCCAGTGTCCAGAACGCTGCCAGGAAGTGGCCCAGCATCTTGGAGCCTCCTAAATGAAGACAGAGGACTTCAGACCACTCTGGACCTTGGCAAGATCCCCAAGAAACAGTAGCAGTTCCTTGTCGGCAAACACTGGCACAAAAACCCAGTGAGGAGGTGAAAGGAGGGTCTGCCTAGCAGAGGGCACAGGGACCCAGAGGAGAGTGGGTGACCAGAAGTCCTACTTCTCCCTGCTGTGAGGCTATGCTGGCTTTCCTCCCAGCTCAGCACCAGGTTGGGAAGGAGAAAGGAAGAAACCCCTTGAAAAGGAATCAAGGGCCAGATAGGGAGTGGGGAATGAGAGTGGAGGAAGAACAAAGAAATTGCTGTCTCTAATAGATGATGATATATTGTCTTTTTCTCCACTCCCCACCACTGTCTCCAAAATGTGGGCTCAGATGAGGCCAGTTACAGACATTGACTTCATGTTCTCTAGTTTGGGTCCAGCACACTAGCTACTATCAGTAAGAGCAACAACAATAGAGCAAGCTTGACTTCATTGGCCTCCAACACCACATCTGGCAGGGGTCACGTGCGAGGCATGAGCAGCACAGCACCATGGGGCCTTGATACTTCCCACCCAAGAGGTGTCTCTCCAGTGCCACACGGCACCCCTCTGAGCTCAGTGACCACATCCTAGCTCCTCTGGATGGCCCTGACCAGACACTTCCTCTGAGTGGAACTCCAGTCTGCTTCCATTAGAATCACAACCCCATCCCCATCTTGGTCCACATTTGTCACTTGTTACAGTCATCGTTGTTCCGTGACATTTGACCTGCCTATGTTCCCTGTCCCTCAGAGCTCCCATCCTTCCTGCCTGCCCTGTCCAGCTTCCAGTCCAGGCCCCTCCCACGGTATCAACCCCTCTCTTGCCAGCATCCCCAACTCAAATCCCTCCACTTCACCCTTGCGACACAAGCCGAACCCTGTGCCACTTCCAAGCCCTTTCTGCTGAGCATTGTGCAAAAAAAAAAAAAAAAGATAATCATGCAAGCCTGCGAATTGAGGCCATGATGAATTTCCAACATTTAGCTCTACGTGGAGCTATGGCATGGCCCAGAAGTAACGCTATTCTCTCCAGTCGGCTCTCTGTCCCATTGTACGCAGTGATCTTCACTGAGCACTCGTACCCCGGACTTGTCTCAGCAGGTGAACTTATGCACTACCTCCGGAGAAAAGTTACACCACAAGCAAACATCCTCAAAGTTTCCTCAGGCTTCTGCAAACCTGCAAAAGGAATTACACCTGAATGTAATTTTCTCCTTTTCCTTTGCATACAGGGCCGCCCAACCTCCTGTGCTTTGGACTTCATCCCCTCCTGCCTCCTCAGCACCCTGGCTCTTTTTGCCCTTTTGCCCTGTATCTTCAACTTCTCCTTCAATCCTGCCTCCTTTCACTCCATGTTCAAAGATTCTGAAGTCATCCCCACCCTGAAAAGTAAAAATAAATGGAAAACAATCTCCTGTGTATCTGTATCTCCCCTCTAGCTATTGGTTCCACCCTTCCACCCCCACACCTCATCAATATTCTGTTAATAGTACCTTCTTACTCTTTGTTTCTACATCCTCATTGTCACCCACTCCTGGGTCTCTGCAATCCATCATAATTCCACCACCCCACTGACAGTGCTCTTATCAAGGCCAACACGGACCAACTGGTCACTATAAGCAATACATGCTTTTCAGCCCTCATCTCTTTGACCTTAATTGGTCAATTGGTACTGTTAATCTCTTTACAAAACTTATTGCCTCCTTTGGATGTCAGTTCATCATATTTTCCTGAATCTCCACATAACTTGATGGCTACTTCTACTCAATCTCTTTTTTGGGGGGGAGTCTGTGAAGGTAGTCCTTTACCTGAGTGATTCTCAAAAATACTTCTATGCATACTAATCACCCAGAAAGCTTGTTAAAACACAGGCTCCTGGGCCTAGCCCTAGAAGTTCTGATTCAGGAGGTCTGGGGTGGGTCCTGAGAATTTACATCTCTATTAAGTTCCCAGGTGGTCCAGGGACGGCACTTAGAAACTCACTGCTCTAGGTGCCCGTGTCCTGTGGTGTTTGACGTAAGCTTTCTTCTCTTCACCAGTGGTTCTTGACCCATCGTAGACTTTAGCCCAGACGTTAGTCGTGAGCATCAACCTATATTTCCAACCACCCACTAGACACCTACTCTCCAATGGCTCACAGAACCCTTACATTCAACATAGCCATTTGAGCTCCTATTTCCTACCTGCTTTCCTTTGGGCTTTGTCATTTCCAGGGAGAGCACCACCCCCTGCCGCTGCTGCCCAAGCCAGGAAACTGGTAGATAGATTTTATTCTTCATTGCTCTGCTAGTCTCCTGTGGCTGCTGCAACAAATTTCCACAATGTGGTGACTTAGAACAATAGAAAGATTTTCTCTCATAATTTGGAGACCAGCAGTCCAAAATCTGGTTTCACTGGGCTGAAACCAAGATGTCTGCAGGGTCATGCTTCCTCTGGAGGTTTATGGGAGAACCTGTTTCTTGACTCTCTCAGCTTCTGGTCAGCATTCCTTAGCTTGTGGCCACATTGCTCTGATCTCTGCTCCATGGTCACACTGCCTTCTCTGTGTCAAGTTTCCCCTCTGCCTCTTGCTTATAAGGGACCCACCCTATAATCTAGGATAATCTCCCCATTTTAAAATCCTCAACTTAATCACATCTGCAAAGGTTTTGCTATATAAGGTATCATTTATAGGTTCCAGGGATTAGGACTTGGTATCATTGTGGGTCATTATCTAGCCTACCACAAGCTCCCTCACCCCCATGTCTCTATCACTGATTAATATCCAAATACTGCCCATCCTACTTCCTAGGTGTCTCTTCAGCCATTTTACTTCCCTCTATCACCCTGGCTATGTTCAAAGCCAGGTTCCATCATCTCCTGTCTAATTATACAGTAATCCCTTAACTGATGTTCTGTCTGCTATCTTGTTACCCTCCAGTCCTTTTCCATAAGGTACATTATTACCCCAGATAGTGACACTATTCCCCTGCTTTATCTCCTTCAGTGGCTTCTCAAGATTTCCACATAATATCCATTCTCCCGATCATGACTTCAGGATGCCGTTCTGGCCCATACCTACTTCCCAGCCCAACTTGGGCCATTTCCTCACTGCTCATCTGTGCCAGTCCCCAATCTCAGAGCCCTGTATACTCTTTCCTCTGCCCCAAACAGCCTTCACACTGCACAGCCCCATACTAGGTCCCTGGGGCAGGTTTCCATGGCTACCCATGCTCTCTCAATCATAGACCTGGCCCAGGTCAGTTGTAACTACGGTTTAATTTTCTGTTTCCCAACTATACGGTAGGCTTGTGTGTGGTGGGGGGGCAGGCTTATAGTGGTATTGTTCTCCTCTTTCTTGATGTCTAGCACAGTGCCCATCTTAGAGTAGGCATCAAGCAATATTTATTGGATTGAATTGCCATGGCCCATCCCCCAGCCTATTGCCCTTCGGGCCTCAGGGACAACATTTGGACTATTTAGACATCACTAGTACACAGTGAAAAATCAGCTTCTTTTCCCAGAAGCCCCAGATGCATGGTTCTTCGAATCACTGGTGGGGCTCACCTGTGTATTCTCTCCATTGCATAGTTTTGGAAGAAATCAAATTGGCTTGATGTTGGTTTCCCCTGATTGGCTGCAGAATATCCCACATCTATTCTAAGCATTGCATCTGGTTCCCACACTACCCATTCAAAGTCCTTGAGCAGGGTCAGACCCTATAAAATCCATAACCATTAACCCACACAACCTTGTACCTGTAAGATTCAGACTGTATGCCCCTGGTATCTCCCTGCCTGCTGCCTTTCCACACACTACTACATGCAGGCATGGATCAGGGCCATGGGGCAGACGGTCTTTGATAACAAATGAATTTCGTTATAGGCAATTAGAGAACTGTCAGACCATCTCACTGATACAGCATAAGGGGATCGTGCCGATAAAAAGTCCTGGGCGTAGTGAAGTCCCAGATGATCTCACCTCTTGCTCAGCTGAACTTCTTTCTTCCCATCCATTGTCTCCTTGCAGATCTTTCAACTTAAACTCCTGTTCCCAGTACCTTGCCCTCTGCACTGATCTCAGAGTATAGGGTTTATCCTCTGCCTCTTGCTAGCCTGGATATGATATTGAGCATGCAGTGCCTAGACCTTCATCATCTTACCAGCCTGCCCTTCTCTAGCCCTGCACAATGGAGACGGGGAAAGCGTGTGTGGTGTGGCAGAGCTGTTTAATGATTTTTTTCTTCTTGCTTGTTGGTCTGCAAGACTTCTCTCTCATTTGCCCACTCCTGCCTCCAGGACTGTTAGTATAAAGACCCTTCTTATCTCTCTACTTCCCCGGATCATGTCCCTATACGTTCCTCCACCCATACCATGTTTCAGGACTCTGTGCTTGCCCTGTGCCATTCCTGTTCCTGGCATGCTATTCCCATCTTCTCTGCCTTGCAAATTCCTGCCCATCCATCAGGAGCCAGCCCCGATGCCACTTCCCTTCTGAGGCTTCTACACTGCCACAAGGCAGAGCTAGACATGCCTTTGTGCACTCATGACACCCCATACTGATCTCTATTAGAGCATTTACCATATTGCCTGGACATGCTCTATTTACAGGTCTTTCCCCCCGACTAAAATGTGAGCTTGTTCGCTAGGTCTCATTCATCTCTGGATTGCCTATGTCCAGCTCATAATTGGTTCTCTGCATTTGTTACAATGGTGTGTGGACTGAGAGAAGTCCCCATCCAGCAAGCCTTGCTCAGCCTCAGGCAAGTGGGGTAAGTGGCCCTTGGAGAATCAGTGACAGTGCCTTCCCTCCCCAGCCATCCTCTGGCTGCTCCCACTTCTTTTGTGATTTAATCGGGATTTGGGGCTTCAGACTCTTGGCCGGCCCCTTTAGAAAGAGAGTCATCAGTGGTGAAAGCTCTCCACATCGACTTACACCTACAGGCCTTGCTGAAATGATGTCCCTGCCCCTCCTGGCCTCTCCAGCACCTGAGCAAGCTGCCCAGGGACCCCACTATGGGTTAGATTGGCAGGCAAAGTGGTTTAGAGAAGTCCCTGCACCTGGCAGGGCATTATCTCAGCTACGGTGGAGCTTAGAAAATTAATGAAAAGGGAGGGAAGTCACTGGGATTCTAGACTTGCCATCAGGGGCTCGGTGACCCCCAAAGCTGGCAGTATTAAGGGAGCTAATGTGCCGACTGTGGGAGCTCAGCTGGCCTCCGTTCACTGATCTCCTTGTCGCAGGGGGAGCTGGGCACTTTCCTCATGCCAGACAATGCGATGCTGGCGGAGAGGCAGTAGGCACGGTGCTGCAAATGCCAAGCAGGGACGCTGTGCCAAGATTTGGAGGAGCAGATGATTCCCCAGCAGCCCAAAAGGTTTGACCCATCCGGCTGTCCTCACTGATTCAAAAGGAAATCTGGAAGGAAAACCGTGCCCGCTGGGCACTCACTGTATGCCTGATACTTTATCTGGTTTATTCCATTCAATCTGCTCAGCAAATCTGGGGCCTCTGCCTTACCATCCCATTGAACAGAAGAGAAACCCAGGTCTCCTGAGGGTGAGTCACTTCTCACAGAAAGACCACCTCTTAAGTTCCACAGGCTGTGTCTTGCACAAGGGTGCTTCGCCACATGGACAAATGGAGGCTGAAATCTAACCACACTCTGGTTGTCAAGCTGTGCCCAGAGGGGTGCCTTTACTAATTTACAAAGGTCTCCCAGAGAGTGGCCACCATCCTGGTTCACAGGTAGAGAACTCAGGTTAAACTTGGGTTGATCCAAATCCTCAATTGGGTATCCTGTATCCCCAAGGATGTCCAAACTCAGGTTTGGGCAAAACAAACAGAAAGTAGGGGGAGGCTCAATGCTGGAAGGAATGGGGATCCAGTGACCTCATTTCTTCCTACAATCTTATCACTTCTAATCATGATCATCATTTGTCTGTGGGTCCCCCAGCTGCTTCTCATTTCTTAGTCCAAGCTGCTTTGGGCTGCAATTGGGTTTGGTAAGGACACAAGGACACGTATCTTTGCTTTTTTTTTTTTTTTTTAAATCAATCAATACCAACACATCTTTAGTACCAGAGTTATTCTGGGCATAAGGCAGCTATCTTGATTGGTTTGCTCACAGCTGATCAAGATGGGGCTTGGAGGTCAGCGTCTTGATGAGATTGCTGTATAAAATACAGTCAAGCCAGCTCAAGCACATCCCAAATCCTGGTCTCATTCCCACCTTCCCACAGCCACAGCCTCAGCCTCTGCCTCCATCTCCATGCTCTCCCGCCCATGCTACAGACCTCTGGCAGATGAGAACTTCACAAATCGGTCCTTCCTCCCTCCCTTCCTCCCTCCCTTCCTTCCATTTCCAACTCAAGAGCTTTAAGGGGTTCTATGTTGCTTAGAGGGTAAAGTCCTAAGTTCATGCAAAAGTGCTTCTCAAAGTGTAGTCCCCAGACCAGCGGCATTGATATCACCTGAAAACTTTTTAGAAATGCAAATGTTCAGGACTCCACTCCAGACCTATGGAATCAGAAACCCCTGGCGTGGGGTCTGGCAATCTGTGTTGGAACAACACTTGGAACAACCAGGAACTTCTGATTCTTGCTCAAGTTTGAGAACCTCTGGTCTATCCTAAATCCTGACTTGCCATCTCTTTGTTACCTTCCGCTCCAACCAAATTGATCCTCTCCCTGCTCCTGGTAATGGGCTGTTTATTAGCCTCTTCATCTCTGCTCCTGCGGTCCCCCTGGACCACAGGGTTGTTGGTTGTTGCACCAACCTCCATCCTTCCCTTCTTTATTACCAATCGATCTATATTATGGAGACATCATTGTGCCTAGCTGACCATTTTTTCATTGTAACTAGGTGTGTTTGCAGAGTTAAATTCTAGCTAATGATTTTAAGTGGAGTGTCCTGAGAAGGAAGGACAGACAACCCCCTTTTGTCTTTCTACCTTTTCCTCTTCCTCCTGACTGTTGGCTGGAATAGGGATATAATGGCTGGAGCTCTTGCTGCCTTCAAGGACCTTTGGGATAACCTTGACATGGACGTTACACACAGCCAAGCAGAAAGAGACAAAAGTAAGGGTCCCATGGAGCTGTCATGGCAAGCCCTGGAATCTGGCCTCTGAACTTTACAGGAGAGAGAAAATCTCCATGTACAGAAGCCATGGAAATTACATGTCTGTTAATACAACATTTAAGCTCAAAATGCCTTCCAGATTTCTCTTCATTTATATACATCCGACTTGTTCTTTAACCCCTGGTTTGTTGACATGTTAATCATTTAACAAACACTGGAGCATCTACTGTGTAACAGGCCCTGGGAAGGTCTCAGAGATGCAATGACCAATGAGCACAGCATCATTACATGCTGGCATGACTGTGCTCTTGTCTATCTCACCTGCCATTCCATGAGCTTGTCTCCCCTTTAAGGGCAGAGCCTCTGACTCTTTCATGTTTGCATCATCAGCCCTTGATGTGGAACCTAATGCTTAAAAGGAGTCTAGTACATGTTTGTGGCATGCCACAGATTTCCCTAGAAGGTTTGCCTAAGTTCTTTTGTCGACATTGATGAAAAGAGAAGTGATGTTTACGAAACACCTACTACATGCCAGTTACCATGTTAGACATATTTTTCCTCTTATGATTTCACTCTTTCCTCCAGGGTACACAATCACAGGTAGGTTGTCAACCTCATTGTCCATTTGAGGAAACTGAACCTTGTTGAGATGAAAATGTCTTGCTGGCTTCTGACAACGTAGCTGGTAGTTGATGGCAGTGGGACCCTATTGGGATGTTTTTGGTTGTAAGAAATGGAAAATCCAATTTTAACTAGCTTAAATGATAAAGGGAATTGATTGACTTCCAAAACTTAAAACCTTCAGGAGTAGAGCTGGCGTTAGGCAAGAGTAGTCCTAGATGGTTCCTTCCTCCACAATCCATAAAATTCCTAAAGTTCACTCTGATTGAACTAACTTCACTTCCTTGCCCACTCCTGAGTCATTTGCAGAGTTGATGACAATGGGGCATCTTAGGTTTGCACTAACCTTTATGGCTTCCAGGCAAGCATACAAACAGAGGCTTCTAGGTAATGGTCCACCCTTTTTTTGTTCACCCCATGCTCCATCCCACACTGCAATAGCTCACATGCATGTGGACGACCCTGCTCTAGAGTCCAAATTCTACACGTGGCCTAGGTATGTGCCCACTGCCAGCACAATCTGCCTTTGGGAGGAAGAACTGGGAAAGTGGACAGTGCAGGCCTAGGGAGTGGAGTTTGGGTGTTGTCTATCATGGGAGGTGTAGATTTCTTGTGGGTCTGTCCCCTCAGTCACTCAGACTCTCCTAGTGAAATGCATACTTGAAGCAGGTATCAGAGCTAGACTTTCTGAAGGTGCAGGGCAGGGACCCTGTTGCCTGATGATAGTTCTGGACCTTGTAATCAGCCTCAGTGAATGGGGTTCATCTCCAGAGGTGGAAGGTCTTTACTCAGACCCCAGGCCTGAGTAAAGTGGAGGACAGGGACAATGTATGGGTTATGGACTATGGGGAGTGGGTGCTGACAGGGCAACCACCAACTATCCCTAAAGTGGCCTGGACCTGACTGCCTACCATGCACATGATTTTTCTGCTAAACCATCCTGCCTATCAGCTCAGAACAGCTTGCAGGCAGCATTTTGTTCATCACTGAGTTCCCACCTGCAGAGCCTGGCCCAGAGTGTGTGTTCAGTGTATATTTATGAAATGCTGAATGAATGAATGAAAAAGGCTGCCTGTTATCCTCCTCACTCATGGCTTTTCTCCTGGGTATCTTACACACAGTCTGAATCTTCTTGCCTTTGGTAAACTCTTACCTTCAGGTAAGCTCTCTAGTTGCCCCAAGTTAAGCTCCTAAGACTCCATCCTAAGATCAGGGCTGGGGAGGGGGTGCTGGCTAGGTTCCCTCACTCAGAAGAAGTGGCATGAATCAAAGCTGGACCCACAGTTCAAAGTGGGAGCTTGGTGTCTGCTGTATGTGCTACATCCTTAGATGCTGAGGGTATGAGTGTGGGGTATGCATTGCAGTCTGTTTTCTAGACTTCAAGATGTTGACATCAGAATTTCATTACATCAGAAATATAATTCAGTCAGGCATTATGAAGCATTTTGCTTTTGTCTAATTTACCATTATTAATGGCCATCCATGGAAACAACTATATACACTTTGCTGCTCAGAATAGCCAGCCCTGTCTTTACTCCTGCCTCTACAATCAACAAGGGTCAGCCCTGTGCTCCTTGCATACACTAGCTCCTGGCAGTGCCTTCTCTTATAGGGAATTTTCCTGTCCCCGTGATGAGAACAAAATGTATTTTACCTCCTGCCTTTGAGAGATAACAACACATTTTCTGAGACATGAGTTTTGACCTGTGATAATGGCCATTCTCAGATGATGGCCTGTCTCTGGACAGCTGGGTCCAGAGCTCTGCTGAAACAATTGTAAAAAACACACTGAATGGGATGCTGCTCTGAAGATGGACTCAATCTGATTATTTTAATCCTCTCAGTAAGTGATTTGAATCAGCACATGCCTAACCCCAAAGGGTGTGATATAATCCACATACCCCAAAGGCCTCATGTAGGTTCTGGGGGTGGGAGAACATATGTTTTGCTTGACTTGTTCTTGACTTGAATCCTCTCCCAGCTCACTCCATCCACCAGTTCCTCTTGAATCGGAAGACTGGTATAAACTCTCTGGGGTATTGGTTGAGGACTGGAAGTACAAGAGCTGCATTCCAAATAATTCCTCTGTGTCACTGGCCCACGGCAAGTTCTAAATAAAAGGTAGTAAGTCTCATGGGACCATAAATCCATATCTACAATATTGTCTCTTATATTTCCAGCACTGGCACAGTGGGGGGTGTTATCAGGCTTGTAATTAGTAAGGAATGAATGATTGATTGAATGGAATTTACTGTCCCTGGCTCCAGGAGGTGTAACGATCTCTAGGGTTGATTTCTCCATTATACTGTATCCTACTCAGAAGGTACAGTACTAGCTAGCTACTGTCCCCTATGGTTCAAGGGTGTCTCAGCCTCAGAGAATTGTCGGTCCTTCCATGTTCAATATTGTCTGGTTTAAGGGATTTACTTGTTTTCGGCCCTGGTATGGAAATAAGCACTGTGAGCTGAGCCGGCATGTCTGATGCGCAGCTGTACACAGTGCTGATCTTTGCTCTGGTTCTCATCTTTGCTATAGTGGCCCGAGATGATTGGGAAAAGAGGTGATAACAGTGAGTGTCCAGAAAGTCAAGGCCTAACTTAAGCATTGTGCTTACAACAAATAGTCTTTAATTTATATTGAGACCTACTGCTCACAAAATGCTCTTTACAGTTTTTCAGTTTCAAAAATGAAGGGGGTAGAAATCAAATCTCTATTGCCATGTCTTACCAGTGAAGAGTATAAGTCACAAAAATTACAAAGGTTTATGTAACAATCTTCTGACTGATGGCTGAGACTTGGTTAATGGTGTTTTGAATGTGGACAGTATCAGAAGAAGGAGGCAAGGAAATTATTGGAGAAATACTAGTCTTTTCTTTTTTATTAAGAGAGAGAGAGTGAGAGAAATAGAAAGCAACCTCATTAGCTGAAAGTGAAGCAGAGGGAAAGATGTAGTGGTTTAAAGTGAAAGGAAAAGGTATGGAATGGTTGTCTTGAGGAGAGGGATTATGAGTTGACTAAGGAACGGTGATAGGGAAACCAGGAGGGCTGATGGTTGCCTTGAAGTTCTGAGCATAACTTTAATGTCAAACAAGTCTTCCTGAGTTTCTCTCCAATTACACTTAGCAACCCCAAGGCAAACATGATGTTTTTAAGCAGGGTTGGAATTTGCTAGGCAAGTGCAATGGCAGAAAGAAGGGAAGAGGGTTGAAGAAGTGTAAAAGGAAGCGTTACTAGTGATAGGCCATTGATGTGAGCCGAGAAAGAAGGAGAGTAAGAACTTAAAGTAGTGGATAACAAGAGAGTGGGGTTGGAGGCTCTTGTGGGATCAAAGAAGTGTTGGAATTGGAGCATTTGAGGGAGTAATGACAGGAGTGCTGGTGGTGGGTAATTTCCCATAAAGTACAATCCAGATGGTGATGCGTCTTCCGACTCCCTCTCCAAACTCTACTTCCTCCCACATTGCAGCTAAGTCCTTAGCTCAGCCACACCAGACTCTCTCTTCAACCTACCTGACCCTCCTCCCATCATTGTTTTCTTCTTCTTTTTTTCTTTTGCCCTCTCCATTCTGTCTGCCTGGAAAACTCTTCCCCACTGAAGAGTCCTTTGGCTCACTCCATCTTATCATTCAAGCCTTCCCTGACCTCCTACCTAAAATAGTGACCCACTCCATCCCTCACTGAGGTTACTCTTGATCATATCAGATCATATCATGTTGTGTTTCTTGTTCTCTGTTGCTGTCCAGCTCCCAGGACAGTGCCAGAACAGGGGAGGAGCCCAATGAAGAGTGGAATAAATAGACAAAGTTATGAATTGATAGATTTTTTTAAACAAACTTTCCCTTTACCCACCTTAAAAATTATTGACCCACAGATACTTTTTTCCAAGTAAGTCCAGTAGTTGAAATCATTTGGAAATCCTTTCTAGTAGAGGGAGCAGTTCTTAACTGGGGGCAGTTTTGTCCTCCGGAGACATTTGGCAATGCCTGCTGACTTTTTGGTTGTTTTATATACTCTTGGCATTTAGAAGGTGGAGATATGGATTCCATGAAACATGCTGCAATGCTAAAGACAGCCCTTGACAAATAAGAAACTATCTGGCTCCAAATATTAATAATATCAAAGTTGAGAACACTGCAGGAGGCTGAGTCATCACTCCTTGAGAACTGTGGGCCAGACCAAGCCTGGTGTGAAGCATTAACGTAAATCCAAGGTACAATGGAGAAGTGGAGCCTTCCCATGACCTAGGAACTCCCATACAGACCCTGCCCGTGCAGCGTCTCTCTCTCTAGAAGGATTCAGTGAGGGAGCCACTGTACCAGCAACGACCAAGAAAAATAATCCACAAAATATACCCACTTCTTTCAGGAAAGGACACAACCCGGAGGGCAGACCTGCATTTGTGACTGGTTGTTATCTACCCACTGGGGCCCTGGAAGCCTTGAAGTGGACAAACATACAATTGTGTGGAAGTGCAAGCATATATTGCAGGCCTTGACGGTCCCAGCATTGAAGGTTTCTCAACTCTCAAAGCCTTTCCTATTCATCAGGAGAGACCCCATTTGCAAAACATTTATTCAAGGCTTAATTACTAATAAATCCCCGCATGAAGCCACTCCATTGAAAGGCTGCACAATAGCTTGGCCTGGTAATCAATGCCCCATTCATGCACTAATCAGGGGAGACAAATGGATGTAAGAGGTGTGGGGAGCAGGCCCATGGACCAGAAGGGAGACTCTCTCTCCCTTCCCCTTGGGCTCTTCTCTAATTAGGGCCCTGTTCACATGCTAATCAGTACTGGGATCCCTGAAAGTTAGGGAGGGCAATCTCCTTTTGGATCTGCGCTCTTACGTAGGCGTATGCACTAGTTAATATGGATTTCCTCTACCCGGAAACATCAGCCCTGTTTTTGACCAGGTGGTGTCCTGAGCTCTATTTTTAAATAGGCTGGGGGATTATTCGTGAGCTGCCCTCCACCCCTCATGGATACCATAATGCATCAGACCCTGGGGCTGGGCACCCTACATGCACTGTTCTATTTAACCCTTATCACAAATGTGGGACATGGTTGTGTCTTATTATCCTGGTGCTAGAGATGAGGTTCCCTAAGTTCCCCAAATCACAAAGCTAGTAAGCAGAAGGACAGGTCACCAACTCACCAATGAATTAAATATTTATTTTATGCACACATGTGCTGGGTACTGGAAATATAATTTAACAGGGAGGATATATACAAAAACAGTTCATTATCACACCCCACATGGGGGTTCCATTCCAAAACCCAGTATTTTCTACTCCCCTGCTTTGAGTTATCTTTTACGGGTAATCCAGTTGCAGAATAGTGGTGATGTGGACCAGGGTGTAATGATGAGAAGCCATCAGATTCTTAATTTTAAGGACAATAGGAAAAAAGAAATTTATTGTCCCATTTCATTTATTAATGTAGGTATAAGAAGTCTTACACAAAATATTAGCTAACTAAAACCGATAGTGTATTAAAAATAATATATAAGGAACTCCTTGTGGATAAATAAGAAATCTAGCAACCCCAATAGAAAAATGAGCAAAGCAATGTGAACATATAATTTGTGGATGAGGAAATCAAACATATCTGAGAAGATGCTTAAATTGTTAATAATCAAAGGCAAATTGTAACGTAAGATATTACTTTATATCCAGTAGGCTGGCAAAACTAGAAAGCTGGATAATGCCAAGTGTTGGTGGGGATTTTGGAATGGAAGCTCTTTGGCACTGCTGTCAGGTGGGCAGATGGTGTACATGTGCCATAGTGCCCAGCTGGTACTTTTATCTTAAGTAGATGCATACAGGATGACTCAGCAATTCTATCCTTCTCTGTGTAGTCCAGAGAAATTCTGACACAGCCCCCCAAGGGGCATGTACAAGACTCATTGCAGCATTGGTTATGGTGCTGGAGACCACTGGGGCATCCATCCGTCATCTAGAGATTGGATAGGTAAGCATAGAGGGTGCACGTAGCTGAGCAGGGGATAGCAGTTTAGAGACAACAGATTAGCTGTAGCCATAGAAACGAGGATGAACTTTAAAAAATGTAATTACTGAGAAAGGTAAGAGGCAGAATGAAATCTTTAATTCAATAACATTTATGAGAAAGTTCAAATGGGTGCATATAAAACACCATTTTTGCAAGAACACATATAAACAGAAGAATGTAAGTGCACATAGATGGTTTCCATCATGGGAAGGGGATGAGGAGTGCATGTACAGTGAAGGTTGCAGCAGGAAGTACATGGCACACCTGAATTAAGATAATTCAAGATGGGTTTGTTCACAAAGGTGTGAGAGGGTGTAGGGAAACCATAAGAGGTAGTACAGAAACCCAGAATTAGTGGAACTCGAACTGTTATTTCAACCCAGCCTGGAGGGACTGGAGGAGGGAGGGGGTACTGAGACTTGGAGGGGAGACACTTGTAAAGGGAGGTTTGCCCGGAGAGCAGAAGTGGCCTTCAGCAGCAGAAGGACCAAGCTGGGCCATGGCAACCTAGTGGGAGAGAAGCAGGGATGCATTACCAGGACCTCATGCTCTTCTCTTCCTGGTGCTCTAGCTGGAGCTTCCCCACTGGCCTGCTCAACAAAAACCCAAAGGGCGGGGCGCCTGGGTGGCTCAGTGGGTTAAAGCCTCTGCCTTCGGCTCAGATCATGATCTCAGGGTCCTGGGATTGAGGCCTGCATTGGGCTCTCCCCCCCCCCCCCCGCCTGCCTCTCTGCCTACTTGTGATCTCTCTCTCTGTGTCAAATAAATAAATAAAATCTTAAAAAAGAAAAAAACCCAAAGGGCACAGGACACCATTAGTGCATCCATTCAGACCTGCTTCTTGGACAGAAGGAAGAGTGACAAAGTGTTCTAGAGGAGTGACTGTGGAGGGACAATGGCAGCCACATGACTCATGGGCTCTGAGGAGAAAGGGAACTTGTTAACAAATCAAACAAATAAATATAAACATAGTCGGACTTGCAACAAAAAAACAAGAAAGTAAAAACAATTCCCTACCCAGGAGGAATCTGGGTACTGGCTGTAAGGGGAATGAGAAAATGTTTTCACACATTTTTTTATTCAAAAATAATTATTTCATTCAGTGTCATATACATAGAGAAAACAATAAATATGCTAAGGCACATTTTTTCCATACACATTCTTGATGTCCCACCTTGTGTGTATTGTGTGTTCAACACAAGTAAATTTAGTTTGTATGTTCATATTTATGATCCTTACTGTAAAGTTGGCAAGTTAGTGCACAAATTAAACCACCAGTGGTCCTGATGATAGCAAAATTTTGGAAACACAACCTTTGAATATGCAAGTTTTTTTTTTAGACCTTTTGAGAAACAGGTAACTCCACAGAATTTCTGAATAAACTTGTATAGAATCTTTGAAGACCTGAAGCACCCCCATGGGACCCTAGTGTCTTAGAACTATAGTTCACAAATTTTTTTTTTTGAAGAAATGAATAGCAGTCTGTGATTATCTAACCCAAATCATCAATCTTTATAATGTGTCCTCTCTTCCAACTCCTGCTTTTGATTAATCCAAATTTCTCCTAGTTTCTTTTATTATAGAGTATTAATGTTTAAAATACCATAGTCTATAAGAGTGTAATTAAGTAGCCTCTGGAAAATTCCATTCCTTCCTCCACTTGAATGATGAATCCTCCAAGAATGACTTGACCGTAGTGTGAGCAGACTGTAGGCCTTTTTCCCCCAGCTTCATACCATAGTTGGATGTTAGCCAGGTCTCTTGTATGCAAAACAGAAATTTGCTAGGCGAACCGCAGTGAAATCTAGGCTTTGATATCAGGAGTGACTTTCCATGGGGCTTCAGAGAGTGGTGAGGAGCCCCAAAGTAAAATGGATGTTCTCTCAGATACTGGAGGGAGGAACTCAGCACTTAGTAAAATCAATAAATGAAGAAGTCTAGCTTTGTTCAAGACTAGAATTTAGCAGCAGATCAGTAAATGGTTCACAGAACTAAATAAATTGACCAAATGTCCCATGGAGAGGAAATGACTGTCTTTAGGAGTGGATGCTATAGTACAGAGACCTCAGGAGGAGGAACAGAGGCTTTGCAGAGTGCTGTCAGGCAGACCAGAAGCCCAGCATCGTGTTCTCTGGTGGTAAATAAGAACAGTGTTTAGGTGCAGGGATGCTGTGGACAGAGCAGCTGCGTGGAAATGCTAGGACTTCTGAGGCCACAAGTATAAGCCTGGGGCCCCAATAAGAATGGAAAGCAGGTTTGGGAGAGACCTGTTTCCTACCAGATTTGAAGGAGCACTACCACCTCTGTTGGCTTTTGGGATGGTTGAGAAATCTGGGCTTAGGAAGGATTTTCCTTGCTCACAATTCTATCCAGCTAACTTGACTGATCCACAGTTTTCCATGACAGTCTTTTGTTTTTTTCTCTTTATTAACCTTAAGTTTTGGGTGGATGGATATGGATCGAGAGATAGAAACTCTCAGGGGTTCTGCTTATAAGATGATAGAGGGCCCAACGCACAGAACCCAGGAAGATTTGGGAATCTGATGGCCTGACTGTGGAGGCTGGCAGGTTCCCAAGGTACTGTAGTATTCTGAGGGGGAATGCCCAAGCTCAGCCCCAGCTACTCCTGCCTTCTGGGGCTCTGCTCACTCACCAAGCATGAGCCACTTAAACTGGCAGTTAAATGTGTGGACTATATCTAATCGATCTCTGACTCTGAAACATCAATGTGTCAATGGTGTTCACCTTGTCAAGGTGCTGGGGTCTTGAAAGTTACAGCATACCTTGTGAGAATCTTGGAATATTTACATATTCAGAGTATGTCTCCTGTGTGAAAAGACCATGTCTGTATTATACCATTAATCTTAGCAGTGCCTGGCATGCTAAATAAATATCTAAATAAATAATGCTAATATTTAGTACATGCTAAATAAATATCTGTGGAAAGAAGGGAGGAAAGAAAGAGGGAAGGACAGAAGGTAAGGAAAGGTGATTAACTTAACCAGAAGAAATGTTCTCTGGATGTTTTTTCTGATCATATTTTAGAGATTTTCCTTTATTATTCTGCTCTTATGTTTAATCATTCTATTGATTTATGAATACTTGTTAGCAAAAGAAGTCAGTGGTAGACAGGCAAATTTTAAGAAAGCATTTTAAAGGAGAAATTTAAAACAAAATTTCAAGTGTCCCTGCAAATTAGGAGGTTGACTTTTATCGACCTCAGTTTTAGTCATACTCCATTTTGGTTTAGGCCAAGACTGAGTGTTCTTTTTTTTTTTTTTTAAAGATTTTATTTATTTATTTGACACACAGAGAGAGATTACAAGTAGGTAGAGAGGCAGGCAGAGAGACAGGGAGAGGAGGAAGCAGGCTCCCTGCTGAGCAGAGAGCCTGATGCGGGCCTCGATCGCAGGATGCTGAGATCATGACCTGAGCCGAAAGCAGAGGCTTTAACCCACTGAGCCACCCAGGCGCCCAAGACTGAGTGTTCTGTAGGTGAAGTTGGAGAACTATTCTCGATGGATAACCTGACAACTGAGTGAAGGCACTGCTCAGTTTAAGTCTATAAATATTCCTAATATTAGACTGTATGTTAACTAAGTGGAATTTAAATAAATATGTAAAAATTCTACAAATATTCACTCGGCACCTATATTGCATGAAGAGTGTTGGACGGTGGTGATATAGAGGACCTGACCACTGGTTGATCCATGAGATAGACCGGGCATTTGGAGGATCCTCGAGGCCTCCCTTGTTCTTGGAATGTCTGCCCTGCCCGCTGTTCATGCTGTGAGAGCCATTTTCAATGACGTAGCCTTGAGAGAGTAAGGTTCTATTGAGACCATCTGGGTGGTATGTGTGACTGAATTCCATTAAGGCCTCTATATAGACTTTAGATTCTGGTGAGCAGGTGTGGAGATCTTGTTTTGTGGATGCCTAAGACCAACCTCATCTGTAAGTTCCCTTGTTAATTGAAACTGCCACCTACCAATCTGGAGTGAGCTGCCTCATCCCTCTTTCCTTGTCCTCAATGTATGGGGTCCAGTTTACAAACCAAGAGGAGCTGTGTTGCTAAGGGTGTGGGGTTAATACTTTCCTTCCAGTGGAAAGGAAAAGGTAAACTTTCCTATTAAGTTTAGCAGTAGAAAACAGCCTAGGATTTTTCCTGAGTAGCACAGCACCTGTCCATCTTTCCATTTTTCCTTCCTTCCATCCATTTATCCACCTATCCACTTATTTATTTAGTCATTCAACAGAAACTTAGTTACAAGCATCAAACTAAGCTCTCAGGATACAAATAATAATCTGAATGAAGTAGGTGCAACCTTGAGGTGATTCCAGAAGAGGTGTTGTTAACCTTGGCAGCACCTGGAGGAGCTTTGAAAGTGCCGATGTCTGGATCTCACCACCAGAGGATCCGGTTTAGTTACTGTGGGGTGAAGGCCAGGCATCAGGCTTTTTGAGTAATTTCCATTTGATTCTAACTTGCAGCCAAGGTCAAGAACCACTTCTTTAGGAGGATGACTTTGAGTTTGCTGGATGGATTAAGGGAGAGAGGATAGTCCAGGAATGAACATATACAGAGGCACCAAAAACACAATAGGGAAAGTTGCCTTCAAGGAATAACAAAGATTAGATGTAGCTGGAGAATAAAGGATTAGCTGATTAGCTGGGCCCAGGAGAGATGGGCTGGGCTGCTGAAACAGAAGAGAACAAGGAGCAGAGGGAGAGAGCACAGTGCACATAATCTTCCAGGCTGGGAGGATTTGGAAAGACTGCTTAGAGAAAGTTGGAGTTAAGTCCCTCCCTTGAAGGAGAGCTCGGATTTGACAGGTGGCGAAGGGGTGAAATCTCTGCTGTGGAAGGCGCTGAGTCAATGGGATCGAGTTGTGAAATGTCTGGTAGAGCTGGAGTCTGGAGTTCCCAAGCTGGTAGTCAGGGAGTGACAGAGTGAAAGAGAAAAGATTAAGATCAGATCTCAGGCTGGGGATTTTGGATTGAGCTTCAATCCAAAATTGGATTTTTTTGGATTGGAAGGTTAGTCTTTGGTGGAGGGGAACGCCAAAATGAAGTCTAGGGTATGGAACTCCCAAGGCAGTCGAGGAGGAAGGCTGGCAGGTGGGAGAGTTTGAAATGAGGCTGATGGATCATTTCTAGGCAGTAGACTTTGCACGCCTCTAACATGGTTAATGGGCATATTATTTTAGTCTAAATGAGTAAGAGACATTTCCTTACCCTTTAAAACTCAGAAGCTGATTTAAATGAGGAGTCATTGCAAAGATCAATTTTGAAATTGTTGGTGGTGGAAAGCACCAACTGCAGTGTTGCATAGGATGATCCCAGGCATTTTCAGGTCTTCACTCAGTGCTGAGGACCAGCTCTTCACTCACGACTGTCCGTGAAAACCTCAGGGGCAGAAGCTCAATGTCAAGGCCTTCGGTGGATGATGGATATATGGTTTAAGACTGGTGTTACCACCTGCAGGCTGGGTGATCTTGGGCAATTTACTAAACAACTTAGAAGCTCAGTTACATCATCTATAAAATGGGATAAAATGCTTTAAGTAAGATAATGTGTGATAATGTGCTTTAAATGAGATAATGTGCTTTAAATGAGATAATGTGTTTTAAATGAGATAATGTGTGAATACTTGGCAGGTAGAGGTGTTCAACATGGGAGCTCTTATTATTATATTATATTTCTCTTCTCTTCCTGTAGCTTCTAGGCCCCACTCTGACTGAGCCTCTGGACTGATGGATTGCTTCGTTTCTCAGCCTCCCCTCCCCCAACCCTGATGAAATATTTTGGTTCAGAGAGACCTCTGACTCTTCCTTCTCTTGCTCGCCTCGCCTACCAGATACAATTCTGCCCCTGCCCATCTTGTTGGCTGTGGCAGACATGGCTGAGTACCTCCCCAGGACTCATTCTTCCTTTCCCACTTGTTAAATGAGACCTGCTTTTGTTCATGTTAATAATATACCCAGCTAAAATACTTGCCTTCCCGACTCCCTGCAGGACAGTGGTCAAGTGTTTATTTAGCAAATACTCCTGTTGCACTTATGATGGACCAGGTATGATTATAAGCACTTTGGAGTTTAGGTTCCTATAACATTTCTACGAGGCAGGTACTATTATTCTCTTTGACTCCTGAGAAAACTGAAATACAGAGAGGTTAAATAAATAGCCCAAGAACATACCTATTAATTGGTGGATCCTGGCTTTGAACCCAATTAATTTTTTGGGTCAGTGCTCTTAACTGTTATGCTTGGCTGATTCCAGCCAATACAAATTGGATTTCGGAGAAAGTTTGTGCTTTTCTGACATAGCTGTCAACTCCTTCCTGCTTCCTCTTTGTTTGTTCTTCTGGCCAGGGATGCTGATGGGAGGTGTGAGGTGGCAAACCTGAGGAATAGAAGCTACATTTTACAGATGTTGGAGCCTGGGACAGCAATGGCACTGTGGCCTGCTCTATCACTGTTGGACAGCCTCCCCTGGGCTCCTGCTTATGGGGGAAAAGAACCTTCTATTTGGTTAAGCCACTGTGGTTGGATTTCCGTAGCTGAATAATGAATCTTAACCCTCAGCCTCCAGCAAGGAGGATGGTATATGGGCTCACTCATAACAGAAGCTTTTTCAGGACACAGCCTGCTTTGGGCTTACATCCAGTGGCCGGGAAGTGGCGCCTTCAGTGGACCAGCTGCAGCTCTGCTTGTCCACACAGTGAGCTGAGAGGCTTGTGGCCTCCTCTCAGCCTTTCCTGAGCTCTTTCCACACCAGCTGCCAGTGAGGGTAATGGCAAGGCTTGATTAGGCCTCTCTAACAAGCCAGAGAGATTCTGGCCCCACTCCCTCAGCCTCCCTGGCTCTGAGTAGGAGAGAAGCACTCTGTGTTATGAGGAGGGCCCATTTAAGCAAGATGTAGATGATCAGAGAAGATTCAGGAAGATCAGCCTAGCAGAACTTGGTCAGGAAAATAACATGGCTTCAAACTTTGTCTCCCAATTAGCTAGCATGATGCCCAGGATAGTGCCTGGTCACTATGTTCCATTCATTTATTAGTTTCCACTCCAGGGTGGAAGAGGGAGAAGAGCATTCATACATGGGCTTGCTGAACAAAATAAATAGTACAACACACAAAAGTATAAAACCCCTCCCACTCCTGATTCTACTTCCCTTTCTGTTGCCAAATTTTTGTTTATCTTTTCAGAAATAACCTATGAATATGTGTTTAATCAGAGAGAATAGAAGAGGCTGCTCTAGCCACAACCCACATAATAGTGGCTCAAAATTAAAAAATAAACACGGTTTATTTCCCACTCATGCTACATATCCATTATGGGTTTGTAGGAGGTTCTGATCCCCAAAGTCACCAGTCACTGTGCCAGGGAGAAAGAGAACTGGAAGGTTTTGCATTGGCAATTAAATGCTCTAGCTTGCAAATGACATGCATCACTTTTGTTCAAAACTCATTGGTCGGACTGAGTCATGCAGCGCCTCTGAATTACAGTGGAGCCAGGATGTCCAGCCAACTGTGTCCTCAGAACAGGGAGAACCAGGGGTGTCTGGTGAATAGCAAGAATGAGTAACACACAGACTGTTTTGCACTTAGTTTTTTTTTTTATTTGACTTATATTTTGGAAATATGTGAAGTGTTAAGAACAGTTTCTGTCTTATAAGTATTTTCTGTCCTCATTTTGACCTATATTATTTCATATATAATAACATATATTGTAATATTTTTACTAAGAGATGCTTCTCATTTAACAGATGTCCCTTGAACGAGAGAATGTAAGTTGAGCCCTGTTTATCGTGTCACTGTGGGAATGTGCAGCTTAGGACCTTGGTAGCTACAGCAGAGAGACAGCACTACAGAGGAAGCCTAGGTCAGTTCAGGACGGAAAGATGTGGGTATCGGACTTTCTGGCAAAGCTCCTGCTCTGTGCTGAGCCTCAGGACCTGATGCCAGCTCTGCACTTGATGGCCTTCTGGGTTCACATAATGAGGAGCGCTACTGCACTGACTTGTGCTTTTTGCCTGGGAAAGGACAGAAGTTGGCGTGCCACCAAAGTCCTGACCGCCTTTTGGATCAGGCTCCTCCATCCATGCAGGACAACCACACCGAGCCCTTTAAAAGGCACTTGTGATGATTTAATTAAATCTGACAGATTTTTAAAAAACCACTAACTGGAGACCTCAACCTTATTTCCCATCTATTTTTTTTCCTGTTTCTAAAGATTAACAGCAAGCTTAACTCCTTCCTTCACCCCGGAACTGTATTTGCAATGAGTGTCCCAGGGAACATACCTTTCTCTCCCTTTGACTGAAGCTACTTCATCTACTTTGCTGAAAGAAGGGCTGTATAGGTAGGCAGCAAACTTCCATCATCTAGTAGAGAGCCTGGAGTGTCTCCCAGCATCAGCACACACTGCTGGAGCTAAAGGGCATTCAGGCTGGCATTCGAGGGCAAAGACAATGCCACCGCATTCCGAAATGTCCTTGTCATCAGAATATGACTAACTCTGGGGACATCACAGGGGTTCCTGAATAGTGATGCCTACAGCTACCAGGGTTTGATGGTAGCAGTGGCTTTGGGACAAAATTGCCTGGTAATCCGTGGACTACATGTGGAAAAGATGACATAAAAACCAGACTATGTCTACACTGGATTTAGCCTGCTTTCTACTTCCCACCAGGGACTAGATTATTAATAAAAGGCTCATTCGAAACAGGAAGGAAGTGAGCAGGAAATTAATAGCTTAATATAGAATTGAACAACTTAATATAGAACTATTGCTCCTTCCCCGCCCCCCTCCCCTCAATTCCCTGCCCCCAATCCTCAGGTTAATTCTGAATGGTCAGCCTCACACTATGTATGATGTCACCGAGGTTGCGTTTTCTCAGGAGAGCTGAGCACCTTCACATAACTTGGAAGACACTAACTAGATCTAGGGCCTTCTGACTACTTGTCCAGTGTTTCCTCCACTCTTCTCTATGGTCTCTCTGCTGCTACTTCCCCAAGGCCTCCTCCATACCTGGAGTAATTTGATGCTGCCCCAGATCTCAGCTGTCTTGCATTGGGAGGTCTCTCTACCCTGTAGGAACTCCTCCCATTCAGGTTTGGTCCTCCATCCCCCATCACCAGTCTCCCAAACGTATCAGTCCAGAACCCATTGCTTCAAGACCATCTTCTCTAAATCTGAAGGGACAATCAGGAATTTAAAGCAGGCTGAGTAGTTATTATCATGGAGCGGGAAGAGGGCACCGCACCTCCTAGTGGGGGGATTAGAATTCCCAGGGCATGGGGCAAAGTCCCAGGTCTTTGGATAGAGGTATTCGATCTCTGGATAGAAGTATGCTAACTACAGTTTTCTCATGAACAGCCTGCAAGGCCAGTTCTGCAAATGTGGCATGCCTCTCATCTTCATCTTCACTCTTAATAGGGATTTTCAGAGTCACAAGATCTTGATGGTGGTAGAAAGCTGAGAAAACCAGTGAAAATCAAAAAAGGCTCAGAAAACATTCTGAAGTAAACATATGTGTGTCAGAATAATATTGAGAAATATGTGGTTCCATTGCTATATTTCTGGGGAACTCTCTCTCCCATTCCTGCCTCTGGACAGAAGACACCTGTTGCCCCAATGAAGGGGCACTTCAGAAGCTGGAAAACAAAGGGCATTAAATTCCTGGCTTTTAAATGAGACAAGCAAATAGAAGACTGGTATCCATGGCTAGGAGAAGAAGATTCAGTAGAATAGTTACCAAAAGTAGCATTTTCCCCACCTGAAAAAGACTTTAAAATATCTTTGGGTTACAGGAGAAGGATGAGCTGGAGATGAAGCAAGAGAGAAAGTGACAGGGGAATGCCATCTGGGAAAGGGCTATGTTTGTGAGTTAAGTTGTGTCTCCCAGAAAGATATGCTGAAGTTCCTAACAACCCACCCCCACCCCTGTACCTGTGAATGTGACCTTATTTGGAAATCAGGTCGTTACAGATAAAATCAAGTTTGAATGAGATCGTAGTGGGTTTAGTGACTGGTGTTCCTATAAGAAGAGGAGATTTGGACACAGAGACAGACAGACACAGAGGAGAAGTTCACATGAAGGCAAAGGCAGAGATTGGAGTAGTGTATCTACAAGCCAAAGAACACTAACAATTGCTGGCAAATACCAGAAGCTAGAAAAGGCAAGGAAGGACCCTTCTCTAGCACCATCACAGAGTGTCACAGCTGACATCTTGCTGACACCTTGATTTCAGACATCTAGCCTCCAGAACTAAGTACACTTTTTGTAACCCACCCAGTTTATGGAAATTTGTTACGGCAGCCACAGGAAACGATCACAGGTGATATTCTGAAAATACAAGATTCTCGGAGCAATTTAGGGATCTAGGAGTTGAGAGAAGTCCAGGAAGCAGCATCCTTGCACAACCATGGAATGGGAACAGCAAAGAGAAAGGGGCTGTCAAGGTCAGGAAGAGCCCAAAAGTTCTCAGGTGGGCGGAAGAAGGAATATGAATTTTCCTGTGTCCTTGAGAAGGGAGTTAGCCAAGAGAGTGGGCACTGACAGATTCATGGTCACGACGTAATTTACATGGGATTTACATGATGGCATTGACTGGGACACTATGGCCAGGGAACAGAGAGGAATACAGACACATCAGCAGATGCCTACGTGGGCAGACACCACCCATTAGGATTTGAGGGTGCTCATACATGATATCCATGTTGATCACCTAAATTCAGAAATAGCTGATAGATACATAAGTCTGGCAGTTATAAATCCAAGTATAATCTTTATAAGTGAGAAAAGCAAGGTAGGACACTGTTGCTGGTCAGAATGGAAGCAATGGCCTATTAGTACTGCATGCCAGGGTTCATGGATGACTTCGTTCACAGAAGGTACAGGCCACCGCATCCCTTCCCTAGGAAGGGCAGAGCGAAATGGGAGCTCTCTGTAGATGGATCTCCAATGGAGGGAACCGTGGAGAGGGGCAGTCCTAGCTCACTCTCTTAGATACCTCAGGAGGAGAGAGGAAAGGATCTTGGGGTATTATCCGACCAACGTCTCCTCACCTAGAAACGCGGACTCGGGAACATGAACTCTTTCCTTTTATCTAGCACCAGTGCTGTGATGCTGCATGAAGCCCCTGCAGTATGATGCCACTCTTGGGAAAAGAAAGAGGATGAGGTAAACTAACACTGTTTGAGTTTAAACCTAAAGTGCTAAGTTTACCCAGGATTGACTAAGATTACATTTTCTGCCTTCCGACAGAACAGGGTTTCAAAGAGAATGTAAGTTGAGTTGTAGCAAGATAAAATCATGTTTCTTGCAAACCAGTTTTATGAACTAGATTCATATGCCCTGCCTAAGAAAACAGAGAGCTACGCTGGGGAAATGGGAAGGATAAATAAATCACAAACCATGACCTTCTGGGTTTGGTCAACATGGGAACTACAGTCTTTCTGTGTTTCCCAGAACTCTCAGTGCCCAGGGCTTTCCTTTCCCTGAGTGCCAGAGTGGAGCACCTGCCTGCTTGGGGACTGTCCTCTTGGTTCTTAGGCATCCTGTAAAAGTTTTCTAATTCATGCCAGTAGCAGTCAGAGGAGCAGGAATCCCCAAATGCACCACCCCCACTTTATACATAAAGCCAAAGGGCCGGTGTAAGAATTGGTACTTGCCTAATGCCATAGGGTCATCCAGGGGCCAGGTCGGGGTTTGGACTCTTGTCTCTACACACTCAGTAGGCCCAAGCTGCCTTGGTAGACTGGCAGCTTCCTGAGAGCAGGGTTGTTCTGTAGCTCTTCTTTTAAAACGTTCCCTATGTATGTCCTGCCCATGGCAATGCCAGCTAGGTGGAGGCAACCTAGTTGTAAATAGCACTGATGCATCCAGAGGGATCTTTTCCAGAAGGTGACAAGCAGGCTCTTGCAGTAGCCCCTTGGCAGAAAGTTCCAGAGATTTGTGTCCATTTGTATTTCTACCTAATTCCATTGGGAACTTGGTTCTTCCATGCTTTAGACGTTCCTTCTGTTGCTAAGCAGTTCATCCTTGCTCCACATGGACTCACAGAGATTAAGGACATATTTGCCATGTGTTTTGGGAGTTCCCAAGGGCTGGTGCCACTTTGCACATTCACCTATGCCCACCCTCCCATCCTCCAGCTTGTGTGTGTGATGTTGCTTCTGACTCAGAAAGGGAAACAATTTTTTTAGGTTCCCACACCCCCTGGAGTATACGGTGTAAGAGTTAGGCAAGGGTTCACTTCACTTGTGAAAGTGACAACTTTTTCGTCCAGGACACAAAAGAACCTAATAGAGTGTGTATCTTTCTTGACCCTTAGAGTAAACTCTGGATTTTATGTGGCACTTATTTATCTTATACCAGGATCCTGGTTAAATATATAATTGTTTATGCTTCTGACACATTTTAACTAGCATTTATGGAGCACCTGCTTTGTGCTAGATATTCACAGGGACAAGGAGCTGAAGGGCTTTTAGTTATACTTCCAGGAAACCGCAGGGGAAGCCCTTTGCTTGAATACTTATGCTGTGCATTCTCTGTATACACAGTTACTCACCTTTGCCTTCACAGAACAGAAGGTGAGGGCCACTGCAGGTACCAGAGAGGAAAAAAAATGACTGTCATTTTTTGACAAAAATGTCATTCTGGAATTCTTAGTTAGGAACTCAAGTAACTACATCTATTATTGGCCCCCAATGGGAAAAAGAAAGATTCATGTCACAATGTCTAAGGACATCCCTATTTTTCATAGATGGTTTTCACCAAGCCAGAGTGATCAGACTCCAAAAGCAAGATGAGAGAAGCCCTGATTGGTGGATTTGACAGTTAACACTGAAACTTCATGTCTGGAAGCATTCCATTGGCTTTGGCTGGTGACATTTACCATTTACCCAAGGGAATAAGGAGTAACTAACGTTTAAAAATTTTCTCTAGACTTTTTTATACAAGGCATTTTTATTACTCCATAGATAAAATCATAATATATGTTCAAAATGCCATGGTCTGGTTTTATTACTTAGCTAGATGCGTTTGTGAGCACTTTCTACATTTACTGGTCCTCATAACTCCTTTTTAGAAGTTGATTGTTGGATTAGTAGGTTTTCCCCAATTTTTCATGAGAATAAATACAATTATTAAAGACAGCTTTGTGCATAAAAATTCTCCTCTGGATTTTCCTTTTAATTTTGTACCTAGACTTTTGTTGAATGGGAGTGTTACCTTTTAGGTTGTCATATCTACCAATCTATTCATGATGGACATGAATAGACTCTTGGTGTCCATTAGTAGTACTCCAACCTAGGTCACAGACAAATGGAAGACATACACTACTTCATTTTAATTTACTATTGGTTTCTAAAGCCATCTGTAAGTATGTTTTCTGGCAGAAGTTCCTGTATGGTTCTGGAATATGGTTGTTTCTTATCTTGACTTTCTGATATTTTTGTGAATTATGCCCTGTACCATTAGGGAATAAGTTATTGATTTTCACTCAGCCTCCTTGTTCATGGTCACCAATGGAGAGCCCAGCCATTTTTGGAACATCTCTCTGCTTGTTTTCCATCACTCCTTCCCATCTTCCTCACCATTTCTTATGGCACTTTCTTGTTGCCTTTGCTGGATGCCCTTCGGATCCTTTGATACATTTGCTCTCCAAAGTCCTCTTTCTAGGAGGAGTTTTTAAAAGGCACCAAGCCAGGCAGACAATTTTTATTTTGACACGTGTTGGGGCATTGTTGCAGGGATCATACAGGTGCCAAGCCATTTGCTGAGATCCCATTCTCTCAATCCACAAGGAAAAACAGACTTCCCCAGCTAAGATACTCACAACAACATATTTCCTATGGAAAGAAGTTCCTTAATTTGTATTTCAGAGGGCTAGGGAATGACCAATGTGATCACTGTCCTGTTTATGATCCTCTGGACTCCCTTTGGCTGAGGGATAAAATCTAAACCCTTCCCTTTGACATGAAAAGCTCTCCAGGTTGGGCCCCAGCTACTCTTCTGGGACCTGTCTCATGCTTCTTCTCCCCTCACATGTTCTACAGCCCAACAGCTCCAGCACATGATGTACTCTCACAGCAAACCTTTCCTTTCCCACCCCTGTAAATAGCCCCTGCTGGTCTCTCTGCCTGGGCTACTCTTCACCCACACTCCCACCCATAGAGACTTTACTTGCCTCTGTGATGGCATATCTCATGGTACACTTGGTTATTTAGATCTTTTTCCTCTGCTAGATCATGATACTCACAAGAGTAGAGTTCTTGCCTTCCATGACCTATAGCATCAGCACTAGCCTGAAGCTCAGCCCACTGTGGGTGATCAGCAAATGTTTGTTGAATGAATAAAACTATAATAATAAAAAGAAAAGAGGAAGGCTCCCTTGAGAAGAAACACATAATTTATATGGTGTAAAAAAGAATAATAGTATAGGAGGTATATAGTTGTGAGTTATCAAGCATTTTTGAACACATTTTGTATGTACTGCTAGAATTCAGCATTTGCTCTGACACTTACAGTGCCTTGAAAAGGGATTAGGAAAGACAAGATGGAAAGCAGCTAGCTGATTCTTTTAAATTCTTTTCCCATTATCAATGCCTAACATGACCGCTTATTTAACTAGGCTCTAGGAAAGGGCCACCACTGGAATTTAAGTAATTCCCACATTTGACCTACTGTATGCATGGTTATCATACCTGGAGAAACTCAATTTGGTAACCAAGACTCTGCAAGAACCTCTTAAAACAGTCACAGATATTTGCATACTGCCCCCCCCCAATTTTGTCTTCAGAATGACTCTGGGAAGTTGGAAGGGTATGTTTTGTTATCATTTTCATCTCTATTTTATGAATGAGAAAACATACTTGGCGATTTTTAGCAACTTGCTGAAAGACATACAGCTAACTGGGGTAGAGTCAAGACCCAAACTTGAATTTCTCTGACTCAGATCTACCTAATACCTAACCGTGATTAAGAGATTGTAATGAACATCTAGGTATTATATACAATGAATGAATCACTGAACTCTAACCCTGAAACTAATAATACACCATATGTTAATTGAATTAAAATAAAATATAGAATAAAATGAAAGAGATGGTAGGGAGAAATAAGAATTTTCATCCAGATGAGCGGCTTTATATTCATTTAAAAATGTGCTCGATTCTTCAGTGGACAGACATTTATAACCACATCTGAGTCTACTTCAGTCCTTTTTCTTCCTCTTGTAGTGGGTAAAGGATTTTCCCCACTACAGCTGGCTGTAGTGATTTGATTCCACCAAAGCAATGGAAGCCATTAACAAGACCAAAGATTATTTTAAGATGCAGGAAGAAAATTATTTAGTTCTGAGTTTTGTATCTTTTGGTTTATGAACAAAAGTTAAATTCTGAGTAAAAAAGAAACAAAGGACATGTAATGGGTTGAGAAGTTTCCCCTAAAAAGATATGTACAAATCTTAACTCCTAGTACCTGCAAATGTGATCTTACTTGGAAATATGATCTTTATGGATACAGTTAAAGATCTTAGGATGAGATCATCTGGATTTAGGGTGTGCCCTAAATCCAATGACTGATGTCCTTATAAGAGAAAAGAAAAGGGAGATTTAAGACACAGAGAAACACAAGGGGAATTAAAGCTGCTACAAACCAAGCAGCTCTGGAACTACTAGAGCTGGAAGAGGCAATAAATGATCCTCCCCTGGAGCCTTCAGAGAGAGAGCATGACGCTGCCAACATCTTGATTTCAGACTTCTGCCCTTCAGGACTGTGAGAGAACACATTTCTGTTGCTTTAAGCCACCAAGTTAGTGGTTATTCACAATGGCAGCCCTAGAAAACTAATAGAGATTTTTTACCAGGAAATGGAGTATTGCTATAACAAATTATCTACAAATATGGAAGTGGCTTTAGAATTGGACAGTGGGCAGAGGCTGGTAGAATTTGGGAAGCATAACAGAAAAGACCTAGATTGCATGTTCCATTGGGTTTGTGTCTGAGAGCTGATAAGTACCTTAAAAGGGTCCCCACCAGTGCCTTCAGTGGGTGTGGATATTTCCCACCTTGGTGAATCCACCCAGCTCATAGAAGGCCAGCCCTTGGCCCCATGACTTCTGTTCAGTTCCCTTCTCATCATGAGAACCCCACAAAGCATCTGTTGAGCTCCTACTCCCCCAGTTCCTGCCAAGAAGCCAAGTGCAGAGGTTCCCTATTGTGATGGCACCTGCAGAAGTTGACACCCCAGGCCGGATGCAGAATGGAAATCAGGGTGGCTGAGTGGGGGCTCTACTCCTTATGTCTAGAAAGCCTTGGCTTGCTCAGCATATGCAGGGATATGTATCCTCCCTGAATGGAAGGCAGCCGGAGAGCACCAGAGTGCTGGCTTTGGAGCACACAAGAGTGAATCCTGACTATACTGCTTAGTGACTCCATGACTGTAGTAGAGTCATTGTAGCTCCCTGAACATCCTTGTTACCATCTGCATGGGGATGATCACACCCACCTTACACAGTTATTGTGAGGATTAAATGAGACATAAGAGGTAATAACATGGTAACAAGCCTAATCCAGTGGCTTCCATTTAGTGGGCCCTCAGTGAATGGTTAGTCCCTCTTCTCCTCTTTGAATGGTGGCTATTTTAAATTTAGTTCCAGTTGATGGGCATTAATTGAGTTCCTACTCTGTGCTGTGTGTGTATCATTACTGAGAACACAAAGATGAATCCAGTGAAAAAGTCCTTGTTCTCAAGAAGGTCACAAAGCAAGAAAGGAAATAGGCATGTAAACATAATTGTCCTGGCCAGGGAAAGGCAACATTAGTTGTTTTCCACGACAGAGTTTACACTATACAGTATTGCAGTATTAAGAGCTGTCCAGAGAGGGATAATTCTCTTCCTCTCCCTGGGGGTGAGTAATCAGCAGGTGCCATTTGAGAAAGAAAAGTTTTCCAGGTTTTCTCAGTCTGTTCAGGCTGCTATGACAAAATACTACAGACTGTGTGGTTTAAACAAAGAAAATATTTATTTCTCAAAGTTTTGGTGAAGGAAAAATCCAGGTTCAAGGTGCTGACAGATTCTGTAATCTGGTGAGAGCCCTCTTCCTAGTTTGCACATGGCCACCTTCTTGCTGTGTCCTTGGATGGCATGAGAGGGGAAGAAAGAGAGAGAGGGAGATGATAGAGAGTGGGAGAGAGCTAGAGAGAGCAGGAGCACTTTGGTGTCTCTTCGTATAAGGGCAATAGTCCCATTATGAGAATCCAATTCTCATGACTTCATCTAACCATAATTATCTCTGAAAGTTTGCACCTTCATATACCATTACTTTGGGAAGTAAGGCTTCAACATAGGAATTCAAACAAATCCATAACACAGATGGACAAAAAGAAGAGGACATTCAGGCACAGACCTGAAATCCCGAGTTGGTATATTTAGGGATCTGTAAGTAGTCCTGGCTGGTTGAAGGGTACACTTTTGTAGAACAGGGGAGATGATGTTAAAGAGATAATAGACCCAAAATAAAAAGACTCAGCACAGCATGCCAAAGTGTTCTGAAGTTCCATGGAAAGGTCCTGGGGAGTCACCCAAGACTGGTAAGCAAACATGTTGTGATCAGATGTGCTTTGAAGATCTGGGGAGACGAGGATGGATTAGAGGGAGAGTAGGGTGGAAAAAGGAGGCAGTGAATCCTCTGTAGCCATGGCTCAGGGAAGAGCTAGTAAAGGCCTGGACCAAAGTAGATGGTCTTTCCCATATACCCCCAATACCATATTTTCTCCAATCCACCTCCAAAGGACCTGAAGACCTTCCAGTTGGAGTCATTGGAGAATTAGGTTAATTGCTTAAGAGGAAGACAATCTTGGTATCAACTTATTTCCTTGATTAATCCAATACTACTGCTCAAAGCCACTTGGTACAAATCACTCAACTTTTCCAAGGATTGGCACTGCCATCTAGAAAATTTGGTGATATGTATTATTCAGAGATGAACTGGAATAACATGCAAAACGTGCCCAGCAAAGAGCAGTGGCACCAATAAATGCTCTATACAAGTAACTATGAATACCTGAAAGGTTGAAGGAAGGAGACAAATGCCCCCACATCATAACCAGATCCTGTCATTCGTTACCCAGGTTGACAGCCAGGATATGAATTGGCTCCAGCTTTGATGTGAAAGAATTTATTGATGAAAAAAATATGTTCTGGTTGACAAATGCAAGGCCTTTGGGAATTGGGGTCCATTTCTGTTCATCTGCTAAGGCCAAGTAAGCCTTGGCAGCCCCTCATTAGAGCTTGTAATAGATACTCTCTGAAGCCATTGCTAACAGCATTGGTGAGAAAGATCTTTTTTGTTTATTAGAAACTTTACTTCAGTTAAAGATAGAAAACAATATACTTTTATTTGCAATTTAATGATGTAAGTTGTTAATGACAATCTAAAATAGTTTACGGTAATTCCTTTCATATATGTGATTCATCATATTATCCTTTCAGACATATAAGTAAGGAATAAAACTAATCATTTATGAAGTTTAACAATAATCAGAAAATTGTGTCCAAAAGAGTTTCCTTACATGTGTTGCTAGGTATAAAGTTCATAATTGCCAAAATATATTAAAAGCGTGAACCCAAGCATCAAATAACAATAAGAGCACATTTCTTTAAAAAAAAAAGGTGCTATAGAAGATGATGCACAAAAATCCTGCACTTATACATACTTTCCAAAAAGCATGGCTCCATATTCCTAAAGGCTCCAGAGGCTTGGTGTGGATGGGATGGATGGTGTGTGGCTCTGTGAGCCCTCTAAGTGGATTAGGTGTGATGCCAGAGCCGTGTCAGTTTAATCACTGTTTTCATCATAACAACTCTAATGGAAAATTTAAAGACTAAAGTACATCACTTTTAATGCCACAGCTCTAAGAAATTGATTTTATTTAATAAGTTGCTTTTTTGCCCTTTTCCATTTGCACATATGTATACACACATATCTGTGTATCTATACACTTACATTTTTACTTTTAGTTGACCTACAAAATATGTATATTTTAAAGATTATCATTAGAAAACAGACCTCCATCTACATTGCATACTCTTCATGATTGTCATTTCCTATGTACTCGCCACTCCTTCCAGTTGGTATAATACAAGTTGCTTAACTGTTTTTCTTACTATGAGGACTTAAGGTCATTTTCAATTTTCTTTTGGTCCTAAGAAAAATTGTAGTAAATATGTGTGCATATATAGCCTTTTAAGGAACTATTATTGCCTTAGGGTAAATTCTCAGGTGTGAGGCTTTTGGGAAGCAGTAAATGTGTAAAAATGCTGACTCTGGAGTCAGGCAGATGGAAATTCAAATTTTGGTTCTACTGTTCTAGGAGTGTCACTCTAGTTGAACTATTTAACCTCTGTCCCTTCATTTCGGGGTGCATATCTGTGAAGTATGCTACTTAACAAGTGTAAAATATCAGTGGGACACAACAGTAAGACACATCTGAAGCATGGCTGGGGGTTAGCAGATCCAGACTGGGCTCATTTCAGTGACTTTCTTACTGCAGGACTTTTCCACCTGTCTCTCATCTTCTTCCTGGTTATAGGCATGTACTTCTCATTTTTTTTCTAAGATTTTATTTATTCATTTGACAGAAAGCAAGAAGCAAGAAAGGGAACGCAAGCAGGGGGAGTGGGAGAGGGAGAAGCAGGCTTCCCGCTGAGCAGGGAGCTCAACAGGGGGCTCGATCCCAGGACTCCCAGATCGCAACCCAAGCCAAAGGCAGACCCTGAATGACTGAGCCACCCAGGTGCCCCGTTCTTTTCATGTTGATAGCACACACATGAACACATACAATTGAACCAAATGCACAGGCATGTTTATTTTTTGGTCACATCACATCTGCTAATATTCCATTGGCCAAAACAAATCACAAGGCCAAACGAATTGAAGGAGGGGGCAAGGAAATATATTCTGCCTCTTCAGTATGAAGAACTTCAAAGTCACAAGTCAAAAGGAATGGATACAGGGAGGGGTAAAGAATTAAGGGACATTAATTAATGTGATCTACTAGAATGCATGATAACACCTACCTCAATTGTTTTAAGGACAAATTGGTATACAAATTTCAGTGCTCAATAAATGATACCTTCAAGAGAGGAGGGTTCATTTCTGTTTTTATTTCTCCACCTTATTACTAAGCTTCCAACATCTATTTGCATATAATAAGTACCAATAAATTTTATTGTTGCATGAAATTGACTATTATTATTTGTCTTAATGATAAAAAAAATCCTAACTGTACCCCTAATCTCTACCATAGGTGGTCACCAACCCAACATTTCTGTGTTCCTCTAGCACTTCGGCCAAATCTCACTCTCATTCATCACATTCTATCATATTTCATAATTTCTGCATTTACCTTTTCTGCTAGATAACGAACTGCAGGAGAGCAGGGGCTGCAACTTAATAATCTCTGTAGCCCCAATGCCTAGCACAATACTGTGCTCGTAAGTGGCAGAATGAAGAAATAAATCAGCATTCTCAATAGTTTCTGTCTTCCTTTTCTTTCCTTATCATGTCATGTTTTCCTCTACCTTCTTGAACATATAGAACATACTTATAAAATCTGTTCTAATGTCCTTGTCTCCTATTTCTTTCATCTCTGTGATTGCTGGGTCTGTTTCTAATGATTGATTTTTCTTGTGGTTACAGATATATTTTCTTGCTCTTTGCTTGTCTGGCAATTTTTGATTAGAAGCTGGATATTGTGTTATGCCGTTGTTTGCTGATTTTGTTGCTTTCTTTTATGTACTATTGGATTTTGTTTTGGCATGCAGTTAAATTACTTGGACTCAGATTGATCTTTTTGAGGTCTTCTTTTAAGTTTTTTTAGGGCTGGTCGAATCATCCTTTAGTCTATGACTAATTTGACTCCACTACTAAGTTAATATGCTTATGAGCATTTTACCCATTATTACGTCTTAAGAGGTCTTTTCATTTTGACTGGTGGAAACAAACATTATACCCAGCCCCATGTGAGTCCTAGAAATTTTTCTATGAACTCTTTTCTGGTAGTCATTTTCCCTAGACTTCAGTAGTTTTCCCCTCAAGCATGTGTACATCAGTGCACAGCCAAAGACCCAAGACCCTCTTTGTTTCATCCTACAAATTCTATTTGCCCTGACCTCACTGAATATGCCACTGTCTCCTCAACTCAAGGAGACCATTTGGTTCTATTTGGGTTCCAACTTCCATTATGAAGCCTGGAAAATGCTTCCAGGCTGTAAACCAGAGCAACTGTAGGGCTCTCCTTACTTGTTTCTTTCTCTT
The DNA here is from genome assembly GCA_002007465.1 of Ailurus styani. Taxonomy (NCBI): domain Eukaryota; kingdom Metazoa; phylum Chordata; class Mammalia; order Carnivora; family Ailuridae; genus Ailurus; species Ailurus styani. Next base: position 371,540 of record LNAC01000581.1, read on the forward strand.
GGTGATAACAGTCCTTGATTACCTATTATCCAATGCCCAATATATGTTCTTTTAAAAATATTTGTGCAGTTTCCTAGTTATGTAAGGCAGGAATGTAAATCCACTCCTTGTTATTCCATATTGGCTGGAATTGAGTATAACTTTTGCTGTTGCTCTCTGCATGAGTGTTTTTTACCTTGTAAGAGAAGGGGCTTACCACTGCTTTCAGGTCATTGGCATCACCAGTTTTATATCTCTCTGACACTCTAGACCAGGGTTTCTCAAATTTGACACTGCTGACATTTTAGGCTGGGAAAAGTATTCCATTGTGAGGGTTGTCCTGTGCACTATAGAGTGTTTCACAGCATTCATAGCCTCTATGTATTAGATGTCAATAGCACATTCTATACCTCAAATATAATAATCAAATGTCTCCAGACCTTGCCAAATGTCTCCTATGGGTCCTGGAGATATTTGATAAATATGACTCTAGAGTGTCCAGTTGGTACCAAATCCCTCACGCGTACCCTCTATGCAGTAGAGAATTTTCTATTTTCTGGATCATGAAGAGATGTGCACTTCCAGCCAAGGGTTGACTTCATAGGGTAAAGCTTTTGTTGGATAACATATTCAGTGATTTTACTATGACTTTAAATATCTTTTGTTCCGATTACTTTGGCAGAGAACATAGAAGATGCTGAACCTGAAAAGTGAGGTTATTATCTACCCATCAGTTTAAACTGAAGAGAAGGTGATTGAAAGGGTTTATTTTCTCAGTAGGAATGTTTTCTCATGGGAGTTTCATAGTGGAAGTATCAATAAATATCAAGGAAATGGCATTACCAGTGCTTTTTGTATGTTTGGAACAAAAATAACAACCAATTATTGAGTACTGACCCATATAATTTGCATCTGGAAAATAAGTCATTAATGTTAAGAAAAACAGATTTATCTCAGTATTAAGGAGGCCAGTCCTCTTCTAGGGTCAGTCGATGTAACCATTGCTCTAAACATGAGGACAAACAGGAAGATTGCAGCCAGTTAATAAAAGTCAAGAAAAGTCAAAAGGCCATTGATTATTAAATAGAAATGAATGTCTTTTTTTAATGGCCTGCCACAAGACTCTTCTATGTCTTTAATCTGTTGAATCTTTTTTTTGCATTTGAAAAATTGCACAATTAATCTGTTTTCTTTGAAGAAAAATTAGAAATTTCAAATGAACAAAAGAGAAAATATCTTAAAACAACCACTAGAGATAACTGTTTTAACACTGTGGTGTACATCCTTACAGAGAGCCTTTTACCTGTCTCCACCTCTAGGCCCGTGTCTGTATTCATTATCTTTCCTTAAATTGAGATACTGTCTATATATAAGGTCTTGTAAACTGTTTTTTTCCACACATGACACTATATCATAAACATCTTTCAACATTAATATAGAGTGATATAATTTTTAAAGGGCTGCATAGTATTCTATTGAATGAATGCAACATATGTCAACAAATATTACTAGACCCTTGTACATATTATGAATTTTATCTCTATAAGCCACACAGTGATGGACATTTATTTGTATACATTTGCATATGCTTTCCTAGCTATTTCTTTAAGATACTGAAGCCTGACTCTCTGTTTATTCATAGAGTAAGATCTGTTTATAAGGTATATTTCTTTTAAAATAGGTTCTGAGTTAGTGTCATGAAGAGACTTTCTGATTAGTGAGGGTCAGAAAAGAAGTTTGTGAAAGTGGGCCAGGGGCCAGGAAATTGGGGGGAATTCCCTTGGCTCAGAATATCAACAATAAAGTATATTTTCTTAATCCTTTATTCCAAATGAAGACTTCAATTTTGTTCTTGGTTTGCCAGTGTGATACAAGTAAAACAATTTTTAAAAATAGGAAACAGAAGAGCAGTTGACTGTCACCCATTGTATTGGTCTTCATTTGCTACATAAAAAATTGCCACAGACTTAGCTAAAAGAACACAAACTTACTGTCTCATAGTTTTGGTGGGTCAAGAATCTGGGTACATCTTGGCTGGATTCTCTGACTCAGTGTTCCATGAGGTCAATATCAAGGTGTTGGCTATGCTTTGGTTCTCATTTGCAGTTTGGGGTCTTCTTTCAAACTCATTCAGGTTGTTGGCTGAACTCAGTTCTTTGCAGTTATAGTATTAAGCTTCCTATTTTCTTGCTAAATGTTAGTTGAGAATGTCTTTCGAAGCTCCTAGAAGACACTTATAGTTCTTTGCCGCATGGTCCCCTCAGGCAGTTGATAGCATGGATATCTGCTTTCCCCCAGGCTAGCAGGAGCTTTCTGACTCCCTTAATCTCCAAACTTCACATCCCTTTTAAGAGCTTACCTGGTAAGATCAGGTCAGTTCCACCTAGAATAATCTTCCTTTTTATTAATACAACTGAATAGGGGTCTTAATTATATCTGAAAAAAATTCCTCTTGCCATATAATAGAACATAACTATAGGAGTTATATCCTATTATATTTACAGGTCCTGCCTCATGAGTAGGGTATTATGCAGGGTGTTCACTCCAGGGGGTGGGAATCTTGGGGGTCATCTTAGAATTCTGTCTACCACATCCATACTGCTAATCTCTTGATAAGAAAACTCTTGATATTTCGGTTCTGTTTTAGATTACTGTCATTTCTATGTTTAGGTAGTTCTTAAAAAAATAATTATAATTATAGTGTTCAGTCACCATCAGATCTTTTATTCTCTTTATAATGTGCCAGTGTGTCACTGCAAACATTTTTTAAAAGATATATTTATTTATTTGCAAGAGAGAGAGAGAGAGAGAGAGAGAGAGAGAGAGAGAGAGAGAGGGAACAAGTGGGGGAGGGGCAGAGGTAGAGAATTTCAAGCATACTCCCTGCTGAGTGTGGAGCTTGATGTGGGGCTCATTCCCATAACCCACAAGATCATGATCTGAGCTGAAACCAAGAGTTGGATGCTTAACCAACTGAGCCACCCAAGTGCCCCGTGTCACTGCAAAATTTTCATGAGCATCATTTGAAAATTTGGGTTGATATTTGTTAGAGTGAATGTTGGTATCCCCCTAAAATTCATACGTTGAAGTCTTAATCCCCAATATGATGGTATTTGGAGATGGGGCCTTTGGGAGGTAATTAGCTTGAGATAAGGTCATGAAGGTGGAGCCCCCATTCATGATGGGATTAGTGTCCTTATGAGAAGAAGAGAGACCAGAGCTCACTCACTCTATCGTGTGGAACCACAGCAGCAGGTGGCCCATCTGCAAAGGAGGAAGAGGATCCTCACCAGGAACGGAATCTGCCAACACCTTGGTCTTGGACTTCCAGCCCATGGAACTGTGAAAATAAATACTTGTTGTTTAAGCTACTCAGTCTATGGCATTTTGCTAGAGCAACCCAAGGTGACTAAAGGTAATATCATAAATGGCATTTTTCCCCCATTATATTTTCTAATTTCCTTATTGTCATTGCTTGGATTTCAAGAGTTTTTCACTTGATTCCTTTGTCGTCCAGTCTTCATCATGGATGTCAGGGAACATATGGGGAGTGGATTTCTATTATTTTTTCTATTATTTTTATAAAAGAGAGCTGAAGCTCTAGAACAGATGAAGAATGGCTTCTCTAACAGACTTTCTTTCACCAGTGAAATATTTATGATGACGTGTTGCCTAGCAATGGTCACCACTCTCCCTGTGTATGAGAGAGACATTCAAGGGGTTGTTTCCTCAGGAGACATAACAAAGAGAAAAACCAGCCTAAGGAACACAGCTTCTGTTTCTTTGATGAAATCTGTACTAGTATTGGGCAGAAAAAAAAATGTTTATTGGGGAAATGACCATGTTGGCTGGAATAATTAAACAGTTGGGTTTGAGTAGAGACAAAAGCTGGCAGATAGCCAGGGAACACTTATCTGTCATGTAGCAAAATGTTTTATTTTTTGTCACTGCCTACTGACATGTCTCCTGACAACATTGTTCTTGTCCCTGTCATCTTGCTTGGTTCTGCCTGTCAAACTGCAGGGCTCATTAAGGTAAGCCAGGCCTCCTGGGTTGAGGTCCTTGAATTCACAACCAATTCTTTTCATGGATGTTGACTTCCAAGGGTTAGAATGTTTCACAAAGAAGGGGCCTAGGATGGAGTCTCATTTAAAATATATTTTGTTAGAATATAATTCTTTTAAGGGAGGGGTTGTACCAAGACTATAGGCTTCCTCACAAGTCATTTTTCTCTTCCCAGGTGTCACCATCAAACCACGGAATGCCAGAACTGGAAGGAATTGTTGAAATAACTGTCAGTTTTTCTCCTTCCTTCCTTCCTTCCCCTTTCTCCCTCCCTCCTTCCCTTCCTTCCTTCCTTCCATCCCCCCTCTCTCTCAACCCCCCTTTCCTTCTTTCTTTTATTTGCCAAGGATATTTTTCCCTCTTCCCACAAACCTTATATTTTGAAACTAGAATCATCACATCAAGTAAATATAATTTCAGGCAAAAAGCAAAGAAATTTAACACCTTCATTAATACGTGTAGCCTTAACATGAATAAGTGTGCAATTTCTACTAGGTATTTTGCAGTGTGAAAGTAGCTCAAAGACCCCATAATTTCATTTGTCAATGCCAACAGGCCAAGCAACCCAAGTTGGAAACAATGACTCTCTCCTCCTCATTTTCCAGATGAGGAAAGTTTCTAGAACCCCTCAAATTAACATAAATTACCTAGGAGGGCTCATGTGTACTAAGTATACAGGATGGGCCAACAACCTCGGAGAATGATAAGAGACCATGATGGCACATTGGAATCATCTGGGGAGCTTTAAAAAAATACCAACACCTGGAAACAGAGATTCTGATTGTTCTGATGTGGGGCCAGGTCATCTGATTCTCACGTGCAGCTGAGGTTAAAACAGAAAAACATACAGAAAACATTTGTTTTCAAGCATTGGGAGTAATCAGAGACAGGAATCTTCTACCGAAGACTGCTAGTGTTCCCCTCCCCCCCCACCCCCACTCACTTTGTTAAGAAAGATCTTAATTCAGAAATGAAGAGAGATCAGCTGGGCTCTCAAAGGAGGGCGAGGAACCCTACTGGCTTATAAAAGCCACGCTGAAGACCTTTGCAGAGTTTCAGGGAGAAGTGTGCCTGAAGCTAAGAGGGATAGAATAAGGATAATAAGTTGACGTTGGAAAAGGGGTAAGCATCTCCAGAGGTCAGCTTGCTCACCTGCAAAAAGAGTCTTAGGAAATATGGGTCTTGCTAGATAAGAAGCATATAATGTAATAGGAAATGAGGGAGACTGGTGAACTGGAGACTGGGCACCCCTGTAGAAGGAAGCTCACCATATCATTGCAAGAATAGGAACCCAGTGCTGGAAGACTGCCTAATTTTTTTAAGGTAAGTCCCAAATCCAGATTTCTATATGAATTCTCTTGAATTTTGTGTTTTGGCAACACACTGAAATGTTTTAAATCTTCTGTGGATGGTATTATTTGGTAGCCTTCAGACTGTGAAGGGCAGCAGTTTGTAATCTCTGACCCACACTATATCTAAGTTGCATCTCTAACTTCCTAAGAATGCTTAGTTGGGGTGGGTCTGAATGAGCGTTGCATCAACCACGACAAACCCTAGAAAGCCCATTTGGGTAGTCACTGTTCTTTTATAGTTGAAAAGTTTGCTTTTGTCTTGGTCCTTGTGGGTCCCAGCTCCTGCAGCCTGCTTGCTGCTAAGTGCCCATAAACAGACCAGGTGCTGCTTCATCTCTTCTGAGTCTTAGCGTCTCCCTGCACTAAAGTGGGGACAACAGCTGAAAACTGTGAGTGAAAGCTCTGGATGAGCACGAGCAGCATGCTTTCTGCAAGCTGTGAGACACTTCTGGGGATGAGAGAGCGCCCAGCAATCAGGGCGGGGTCCTCTACCCCAGAGCTGAGGTCAGAAGATAATTTCAATAGGTTAAACTGCTTGTCATTGAACCTAAGTGCAAAACTAGATTCCCCTTTGCCCTTTCCCAGCTGGATTAGGCCTCTAAAAATATCTCCAACAGCAGCATACGCTATTTGACGGGCTTGACAAGTTACAGCCATCAAAGTCAGTCCCTGGCTGACTTTGCCAGGGACTTTGCTGCTCAGCCAAGAGGAGTCTGTCCCTGGTCAAAGTTTCATCTTCTTGAAATCTGTCACCTTCCCCAGGTCAGCAGAGAACTGATGGGTATTTTGTTCAATGTAAGAGCAAATGCTCAGCCATCCAGTCTGACCTACCAGAGAACCTTCCTCTATTTATGATCTGGGTTTTAGTAGGGAGGGACCCCCTCTACATTTTGGCCCTTAAGCAGATCTATGGAGAACATTGTTTTCTAGCTGTTGGGGAAGTCTGAAGGGGCATGCCCCAGAAGCTGTGAGGTGTGTTTGTATAACAGTTTCGGGAAACACTTGAGTAGAGGGATCCAGATTCTTTAGGCAGTTTATATTGTGTAATATTCAGTGCAAAAGTACATAAATTATACACTACTGTCAAGATTTCAGTGGGTTTCTTCCCATTCCTTAAAATTGACCATCTCTAAGTAGTAGCGTGACTACGGATGAATTCTAAATGCTTTCTGCTTTTTTGTATTTACCAAATAACCCACAAGCAATTTGAGTTGTATTAATGCACTTCTTAAAACTTTTTAATAGTTGATATTAAGTAGAATTTCTAGTTTTGTGTGAAAGTTTGGGGTGAATTGTTCATAGAATTTTGAAATTATTTTAAATGCTATTTTACTCCCAGCAGGATAATATAGTTAGTAATTTCTGATAGCAGTGGATATTTTATTCTTTAAATTATGTAAAATTGCTTTAAATCATGGGAATCAGTTCTGCAAATAACTGAACAGCTCTTTCTAAATATTTATACCCATTTGCTCTGGTAGTTCCACTTCTGAGAAACTTAATGTTAAATATAGGAAACATTTATGAGTGAAGATATTCATCTCAGTGTTATTTATTAAAAATGGAAACAAATCTTTAAAGGCATTTTAGAGTGTCAAAATATGAAATCATTAAAAACACTAATTTCAGTAAAATGGAAAATGTTTTAATGTTAAAAGCAGAAACCTGGAAAACAATTGCATCTATGATATAATCATATGGAAATTATAAATAGAATTTACTATTCTGAATTATAATGAAATACTGTATTTGAACCCTTACTCAAAATACCAGACATACTGTAGCTAACAAATGTTAGCCCTTCCTTTTCTATACAGGTGTGTCTGTGTATACTAAAAAGACTAAAGGCAGTTAGCCAATAATTATTTTGGTGGTGGTATAGTTGCTGGAGGAATTTCTGTATTTTCTGAACACAATAATGAACCAATACTCTCAAGTATGAGGAGATAAAGTTACATAAACAAAAAGAAAATAAAGGTCATTCCATGTTTGAATTCCCCACTAAATCAACACAGTGATGGAGGGGAGGGAAAATCTTGTGATGTTCAAGTGCGCCCAGCTGATCCAGCTACTGGGTTGATAGGGTGTTAGCAATGACCACAAGGCAATGCTTAGAAAGTAAAGATAAAACACCTGTGGAAAGACTGAACCTTCTCCCAGGAGGCCAAGGAAGGAACCATCTTAAACACAGCTTAAGGACAGATCAGAGGAACCCTCCAGGGGCTTGCTTCAGCCTTTAGAACTGGATGCATGCAGAGTAGGGATCCTCCTAGATGGGTTATTATAGACTTCAGTTCCAGGGATGCCTGATGTATTTTTAGCTCAGTCAGTCAACCAAAAGCCATCAAGTGTCAACTCCAAGTCCTGTAGGATTCACCCTAATCCAGCATGTAGTAAATGGCCTCTGGTATCTCTGCTGGGCACTGTGCAGGTATGAGTTGGGAGAAGAGGTGGTCATGGTGAGTGGGAGCCTAATACTTATTCAGGAAGATGGATTTTTGAGAAGAAACATCAACTTAGTGTTCTGGGGGAGGGGGTCTTTCTGCTGTGGCTTTTATTCTCCTAGGGCTTCCCATTTCTTGCAATGTTTCTATCCCCAGGAGCATGTGTACATAAACTTGACTGTCTGGGAGTCTAGTGCTTGGTAAAAGGCTTTCTCAGTTTCATCATTTTGATGGGCAAGTTTCATTAAATGATCGATTCCCACTGGGTGATAGAAGGCATTAAGGGTGAATCTACTTTAAAAGGGTTACTGGCACAGACTTTGAGCCAAGCAAAATCTTCATGGTGGGAGCTGTTTGCTATGCGATGGCCAAAGATATGCGACCCCCAAAGGGGGGGTGCGTCTTCTCATTATATATCCTTGTCTGCATTAGATGTAAAGACTGGTACTTGGGTGGGTGGGGAAGGGCAGGAGGTCTCTGCCATCGATCCAGCTACTAGTGCAACCTCCTGGAAGGATGCCCTCTCTCCAGGCATATGAGGGATGCTTTTTTTTTTTTTTTTAAACTAGGGCTGCTGGAGTTGTGTACTGCTCTGCCTTTCCTTTCTGTATAGCTTTAGGTGGTGTCCTCTGAACAAAGGCAGAGTCAGTTTCTCACTCACTTGCCTTTATTTCCACTTGGATTCAGGGCTGAAGAACTAATTTCCTGCCTTGTTGCACGCAGAACCCGGAGGCAGTTTAACCTTTGATGACTGAGTTAAACTCTCAAATAGGCTGAATAATCATTAGGATTTAAATTAAGGATTAAACACTCCACAAGGCTCCCAGTGTGAGTGCATTCTGAGCACAGGCCGCTTCGGTGGCTGTCAGTGTGGTGGTGAAGAATGTGAGTTCAGAGTCTCTGGAGGCTCAGCTTGGGCTGGCAAACAGATTTCATTCCTGAACTTGAAGTGTAAATTCCTTGCTCTTCTCATAAAATCCAGGTGCTTTTATAGAACCTGTATGACAATTAGCTCAGAAGTCTTGGTGGATATTTGAAAAATCAGATCTCTACCTTGAATACCTGCAAGGTTGGTCTACTGTTACTCTACTAGACATGCTATGGTTCTGGTTTTAGCTTTGCTACTGACTTGCTGTGTGACGTTGGGCCGGTTACTTAGCTTTACTGGGCTTGTACGATGAGACAGTTGGAGGAATGGTCTAGTTCAAACTTTGACTCTATTTTAGGCAGGGACATCAGAGTTTCTACTCTCTTCTTGTGTGCATTATCATGAAATCTTAACCTTCAATGCCTCCATCTATCTGACTACTATATAAGATATACAGATAAAGATATACAGGTAAAATGTCAGAAAAGCAAACTATTTTGAACTTCTGCCGTATGGGCAAAGCACTTTAGAAACTTGAAAATATGCTACAGTCTGCCTTTAGGAACTCTACTTTCTAGGATGCTGATTCTATAGTAAATTTGTGGGGAGGGGAAGGATGCTTGTAGTTCAGTAAGTTTGGTTAACACAGCATACTTTATCACCCTCTTAAAAATGTGCAGTGAACACCAGCTGTATGGTCTGAAACCTTCTGTTTAACTGAACCAGCATTTTAACTAGATTTTTCCAAACTATTGTATCATGATGATCATTTTTACCTGCTTGGCTCACAACTACCTTGCCCCACTAAGCTCCCTTTTCCAGAGCAGAGACCATTTAGCAGCCATTTTGGATAATGTGGCTCACTGCCTAGCAACAGTGATTAGACAAGAGAGAGTTTCCTCACCCATACTGAGCCAATCAGCTCCTGTGGTCCACCCTTCACCTGCAATGTGCACTGAAGTAGCAAAGCACAACCGTCTGTAGAGGAAGCACAAACAGAGCAGATGAGCAAAGAAAATTGGAGGTGAGAGAGTATGTACATGGCATTCCTGATCCAGTTCATTCCTTGGGCCCAGTTGAGTATGGGGTCCTGGGATACTTCTGTGTTTCTGTAATAGTTCCCACTTTTCTGCTCATCACCATGAGTGGTTTCTATAACAAAATGGGGGGGGAAATCACCTTTTTTTTTTTTTTTTTTAAAGAATGCCTAATAACATTTCCTTGAATCTGCCAGATACTTTGTGATGATTCCTCCCAGAGTATCTTGGGAGCTGGTGAAATGCTGAGCCAGGGAGTGTTCTAGAAGTAAGATCAGCATTAAGACAGAACTTAGCATTTAGCTGGTTGGGTGCTGATAAGTGGGTAGCATGGTTTAGGGCAAATGGTTCAAAAAAAAAAAAAGCCTAAAAAGGCAGAATTGTGACAGAAATCAGGGAGTGACCACTTTGACATGCAAGTTGTTACTCTTCTGAAGGATACCAGGGGCTTAGAAGTGTATGAATCCTGTTAATGATGATTTGACATCTTGGGGGGGTGCACACAGCTTACTGACTGGCTTGGGAAAAACTGCCCCTCTCTTCTCAGGACTAGTTAATTTCTAGAGAGTCAACTTGCCTTCAAACAACTTACCTTCAAGCATGATTTACATATGCAAAACAGTCAGTCTTGAGTCCAAATAGCAACTACCTTCTTTATTTGACTCTCGAAAATGAAGACAATATTTTTCTGCCCTAAATCATCCAGGGGAGATGGATGATTATCCATTTGGGCATCACAAAACTAGTGGCAGTCCCATGCCCCAAAGCTCACTGGAATTACTCAAACTAGCCAATCCTAAAAGTTTAACCTGCTCTATCGTGCTGTTCCCATGGAAACCCCAATAAAATCTGTGGCCTGTGCTTTCCTATAGTTCCTGCTTTTTCCTCCTAACCAACACCAGTGCATCCCCATGTGGTCCTGCTTGCTATGCTTATCCTTTCTAGGGGAACTGTAATATGTTTTCAATGGTGTTGACCTCTTTATGCCATCACTTTTATAAATGAAGACCCAGGCGCAAATTAAAAAGCATCAGAAGGACTTAAGAGGTATTTCATTTCTTTTTCATAAAAACCTTAAAGACTAGGAAAGTAGGCTCTTTAATACTGAAGAAATAAAAGTTGATAAAAGTTAAGTGACTTGCCCCAACATTAGATAGGAAGCAACGACCCATAGAGACAGATTCAAAATATACCACCTAGGGGCGCCTGGGTGGCTCAGTGGGTTAAAGCCTCTGCCTTTGGCTCAGGTCATGATCTCAGGGTCCTGGGATGGAGCCCCGCATCGGGCTCCCTGCTCAGCAGGGGGCCTGCTTCCTCCTCCCTCTGCCTGCCTCTCTGCCTACTTGTAATCTCCCTGTCAAATAAATAAAATCTTAAAAAATAAAAAAATATACCACCCAGTGCTGAAGCACACACATTCTTAACCATGAGAGTGGTAGTGGTTCCCTGATTTACACTGTGCTCAGGGTGGAGCATACAGGGTGAATATGGCAGATAGGGTCTCTGTCCTTATGGAGCTCATTATAGTGAGGAGACCTAGATAAAATGAATCTATAAATGTGTACTTTGCAACCAAGAAAGTGCTAAAAGTACAAGGTTGTGAAAAGTGAGATTGGAAGATGGTGAATTTGTTATTAAAAGGAAATTAATAGGCTGATTTAAAAAGTAGAAAAAGATGTACTTAATGTTAATATAGCTTATTTAGCCCAATATGTCCAAAATATGATTTCAACATGTAATCAGTATAAAATATTAAAATGTTAGGAAAACAAAAATGTGAAATAAGTCTTTGAAACCTAGACTATATTTTACATTTACAGCTCCTCTCAATTTGAACTAGCTACATTTCAAGTGCTCACTAGCCACATTTGACTTGTGGCTACCCTATTGACCAACATAGTGACAGATTATCTAGGTATAAAATTCTTAGGTTGATGGATTCTCTTGTCCCTTTGGAAGTGCAATTCTGACCTCCTTTGATGTTAGTATGAAATAGGTTTCATTCTTACTGCTTTTTGTAGGCAATTCGTCATTTTTTTTTTTTTTTTGAGGGAGGAGAAAGAGGGAGGAGTCGGGGGGAAGGGACAGAGGGGGAGGGAGAGAATCATAATCAGGCTCCATGCCCAGCGTAGAGCTGCCTCAGGGCTGGATCCCACAACCCTGAGGTCATGACCTGAGCTGAAATCAAGAGTTGGATGCTTTACTGACAGGGGCACCTGGGTGGTTCAATCTTTTTTAATGCAACTATAATTAACAAAGTGTTACATTAGTTTCAGGTGTACAGTATGAAACAATTCTATACATTACTCATCAGTGTTCNCTCAATCTTTTTTAATGCAACTATAATTAACAAAGTGTTACATTAGTTTCAGGTGTACAGTATGAAACAATTCTATACATTACTCATCAGTGTTCTCTTAATCCCTTATACTTATTTCACCCATACCCCCACCCAACTCCACTCTGACAACCAAGTTTATTCTCTATATTTAAGAGTCTATTTTTTCACTTGTCTTTGTTTTTCTTAAATTCCCCATATGAGTAAAATCATATGGTACTTATCTTTGACTTGACTTAATATTATATCCTCTAGATCCATCTGTATTGTAAATGGCAAGATTTCATTCTTTATGGCTGAATAATATTCCACACACCACGCCCTCTTTATACATTTATGCGTCATTGGACATTGGGTTGCTTCTATATTCTGGCCATTCTAAGTAATGCTATAAATGTAGGGTGGCATATATTCTTTTGGCAAATATCTGGTTGTGGAATTACTGGATCATATAGTAATCCTGTTTTTAACTTGAGGCGTTTCATTCTGTTTTCGACAGTGACTATACCAGTTTGCATTCCCACCAACAGTGCATGATTGTTCCTTTTTTTCCCCCACATTCTCCCCAACACCTGTTTCTTGTGTTGTTGATTTTAGCTATTCTGATGTATGAGGTGAGAGCTTGCTGAGGTTTTGATTTGCATTTCCCTGATGAGTGATGTTGAGCATCTTTTCATGTGTTTGTAGGCCATTTGTATGTCTTTGGAAAAATATCTAATTGGTTCCTCTGCCTATTTTTTAATTGGATTATTTTCTTGGTGTTAACTTGTGTAAGTTCTTCATATACTTTGGATATTAGCCCCTTATTGGATACATCATTTGCAAATATCTTTTTATTCAGTTGGTTGCCTTTCATTTTCTTGATGATTTCCCTTGCTGTGCAAAAGCTTTTTATCTTAGTATAGTCCCAATAGTTTAATACTGGTTTGTTCCCTTGCCAGGGTAGATCTAGCTTTAAAAGAAAATGTTTTCATGGCTCATGTCAAAGAATTCAGTGTCTTTTTTTTTCTTCTAGGACTTTTATGGTTTCAGTTCTCACATTTAGGTCTTTGATCCATTTTGAGCTTATTTTTGTGTGCAGTGTAAGAAAGTGGGTCCAGTTTCATTCTTGTGCTGTAGCTGTCCAGTTTTCTCAATACCACTTGTTGATCTTCCCCTGATTGTATATTCTTACCTCTTTTGTCATAGATTAATCGATGGTAAAAGCATGGGTCTATTTATGGGCTATATTTTGTTCCATTGATTTGTGTCTTTTTTTTGTGCCCAGTCCTATATGGTTTTGATTACTACAGTTTTGTAATATAGCTTGAAATATAAGATTGTGAAACCTCCAATATTCTTTTTTAAGACTACTTTGGCTATTTAGGTCTTCAGTGGTTCCATATAAATTTTGGGATTATTTATAATTCTGTGAAAAATACTGTTGGTATTTTGATAGTGATTGTTAAATATGTAGCTTGCTTTGGATAATATAGACATTTTAACAATATTCTTCCACTCCGGGAGCACGGAATATCTTTTCTTCTGTTTGTGTCATCTTTAATTTCTTTCATTTGTGTTTCATAGTTTTCAGAGTATAGGTCTTTCACCTCCTTGGTTAAGTTTATTCCTAGGTATCTTATTTTTGCTGCAACTGTAAATGCTACTTCATTATTCATGTATAGAAATAAAATGGATTTATGTATACTGATTTTTCTGTCCTGTGACTATTGAATTCATTTATCTGTTCTAGTTGATTTTTGGAGTCTTTAGTGTTTTCTATAGTATCATGTCGTCTGCATGTAGTGACAGTTTTAGTTTTTCCATACCAATTTGGATGACTTTTATTTCTTTTCTGCTTGCTGTGGGTAGGACTTCCAGAACTATGTTGGAGAAAGGTTGTGAGAGTGGACATTCTTGTCTTGTTCCTGATCTTAGAGGGAAAGCTCTCAGTTTTTCCCCATTGAGTATGATGTGAGCTGTGGGTTTGTCATATATTGTTTTATTATGTTGAGATATGTTCCTTCTAAACCTACTTTGTTGAGTGTTTTTATTGTGAATAGATGTTTTTGTTACCTTTTGAGAGGATCATAGGGTTTTTATTCTTTGTTAATAGGATGTACCATGTTTGTTAATAGGAAGTAGCCTGTGTATTTGCAAATACTGAAACACCATTGCATCTGTGGAATAAATCTCACTTGATTGTGGTAATATTTTTTTTAAATTGACTTTTTTTAAGATTTTATTTATTTATATGACAGAGAGAGAGATTACAAGTAAGCAGAGAGGCANAATTGACTTTTTTTTTAAGATTTTATTTATTTATATGACAGAGAGATTACAAGTAAGCAGAGAGGCAGGCAGAGAGAGAGGCGGAAGCAGGCTCCCTGCTGAGCAGAGAGCCCGATGCGGGCCTCGATCCCAGGACCCTGGGATCATGACCTGAGCCAAAGGCAGAGGCTTTAACCCACTGAGCCACCCAGGCGCCCGATTGTGGTAATATTTTTAATGTATTGAATTTGGTTTGCTAATATTTTGAGGGTTTTTGCATCTATGTTTATCAGATACTGGCCTGTAGTTTTCTTTTTTGTAGTGTCTTTATCTGGTTTTTATATTAGGGTAATGCTGGTCTCATAGAATTAATTTGGAAGTTTTGGAAGTTTTCTCTTTTTTTTAATAGTTTGAGAAGAATAGGTGTCAGCCCTTTAAATGTTTGGTAGATTTTCACCTGTGAGGCCATGTGGTCCTGGACTTGTTTGTTGGGAGATTTTGATGACAGATTCAGTTGCTTTGCTAGTGACTGGTCTGTTCAAATTTTCTATTTCTTTTTGGTTTGGTTTTGGAAGGTTATGTTTCTAGGAATTTATCCACTTCTTACTTGTTCAATTTGTTTCCATATAATTTTTATAATATTCCCTTACAGTCCGTTGAATTTCTGTGGTGTTCATGGTTATTTCTTTTATTTCTGATTTTCTGTGATTCCCACCCCCCCCCCTTTTTAGTCTGGCTGAAGTTTTATCAATTTCAATCTTTTCAAAGAACCAGGTCCTGGTTTCATTTACCTGGTTTTTGTTTTTGGCTTTATTTCTGCTCTAGTATTTATTTCCTACTTTCTGGCCTGAGGCTTTGTTCTTTTTCTAGCTTCTTTAGGTATAAGATTAGGTTGAGATTTTTCTTGAGGTAGACCTGTATTTCTCTAATCTCCCCTCTTACAACAGCTTTTGCTGCATCCCAAAGATTTTGGACACTGTGTTTTCATTTTCATTTGTCTCCTTGTGTTTATTTCCTCTTTGATGTCCTGGTTGATTCATTCATTGTTTAGTTCATGTATTTATATTCCTCGTAGATTTTTTTTTCTTGTGAATTTCTCATTTCATATGGTTATATTAAAAAATATGGTAATATTTCAGTCTTTTTGAATTTGTTGAGACTTGTTTTGTGGCTTAACATGTGATCGAGAGAATGTTCCATGTGCACTTGAAGAGAGTATGTATCTTTTTTTTTTTGGATAGAATGTTCTGAAAATATGTTAGAACCATCTGGTCTAATGTATCATTCAAAACCACTGTTTCCTTGTTGATTTTTCTATCTGGATTATCCATTGGTGTAAGTATACATTAATGTAAAGACCTTTAATATTGAGTTACTACTGATTTCTTCCTTCATGTCTGTTAATCATGTATTTAGGTGCTCCCATGTTGGGTGCATATTTACAATTGTTAGATCTTGTTATAATTGTTATATCTTAAGTTGTTCCCTTTTATGTAGTGATCTTCTTGTCTTCTGTTAGTCTTCATTTAAAGTCTATTTTGTCCAAAATATTGCTACCCCAGCTTTTTGCTTCCATTTGCATTATAAATCCTTCTCCATCCCTTCACTTGCAGTTTGAATGTGTTTTGGGGACTGAAGTGAGTTTCTTGTAGGCAACATATGGATGGGTCTTGCTCTTATATCCATCAGTCACCCTGTGCCTTTTGACTGGAACATTTTGTCCATTTACATTCAAAGCAGTTGTTGATGGGTATGTACTTATTGCCATTTTATTTTTATGGTTCTGTAGTTTTTATTCATTCTTCCCTGTGTTTGACGGCTTTCTTTGGTAATATTTTTGGATTCCTTTCTCTTTGCATATCAATAGTTTTTGATTTGTGGTTACCATTAGGTTGATATAAAAGTCTCTACATATTGCAGTCTATTAAGTTGATGGTTGCTTGAGTTTGAACCCATTCTAAAGGTGCTAAATATTTACTCCCCCCACATTTTTGTATATGTCATACTTTACATGCTTTTGTGAATCCCTTGACAAAATTTTATAGATCTAATTGATTTTACTGCCTTTGTGTCTTAGCCTCCATACTGAATTCATAAGTGATCTTTCATTATGTTTGATTTTTACCAGTGAAAATTTTAACTTGCCTAATCCTCATTACTGATTATGGACTTCTCTCTCCACTCAAAGAATTCTCTAACTTTTCTCAAAGGCTGGTTTTGTGGTGGTGAACTCCTTTAACTTTTATTTGGAAAACTTTTCTCTGTCCTTCTACCCTGAATGATAACATTGCTAAGTAGAGTATTCTTGTCTAGTTTTTTTTTTTCTTTTAACATTTTGAACATATTAGGCTACTCCCTTCTGGTTTGCAAAGTTTCTGCTAAAAAATCCGATAGGCTCATGGGGTTCCCTTGCATGTAACTTTTCTTTTCTCTTGCTGCTTTTTAAATTCTTTATCACTACCTTTTGCCATTTTAATTATTATGTGTCTTGGTGTAGACCTCTTTGGATTGATTTTGTTGGGGGAAATCTCTGTGCCTCTTGCATCTGGATTTGTTTCCTTCCCCCAGGTTCAGGAAGTTTTCAGCTACTATTTCTTCAAAATTTCTGCCTTTTTTTTTTTTTTAACTAGGAAATGACTTTATGATAAACTACAAACAGCTTCCATAATGAATGTGAAACAAATCTCAGAAAAAAGAAATCTCAAGCAAGAACATTAAAAATATTGCAGACCAAATACCACAAGAATAATTGTTGACATTTAAATTATAATATTGACTTGATTGTTTAATTGTGTTCCATCCATGCATCTAAACAGTAAAAGATTCAATTCACTTACTGGCCTATAATGATTACACTAAAAAAACAGAAAAAAAAATCTAAAATGACCTATAGACTGCTTTGACAGGACTTGCTTTAATCTCAAAGAGTAACTTCCAAGAAAAGTCTCATACACAAAGGCTCTCAGAATAGAAATCTAAATATCCATCAGGGAAATGACCTGCACGAAAATAAAAGCCTTATTGTGTTATGTACTATCTTTTTTGGATACCACCAATTTTCGATGACATGGGATTCACATGATAGGTATTTAAGATACAATGGAAAGATTAGGTATGCCTAGTCTAAACCCAATGCACACATTGTCTCATGGTACATGTGTGTACATCTTTGTTCATAAAATATTTACTTTGGGCCACTGGATAACCCACACAAACCGTTAGCTTCAATATTCTCATCTGTAAAATGGGGGAAATATCTGTGAAAATCATTTCCCAGGATTACTGCCTAGCTGAATTAGTTATTAAAGCACTTTTTAAAGAAAATGGTATCAATGCAAATTAACAGTATTGCGTGTTCTTCATTTTATGTCTTTTAATAATAAAAATGCTTATACAACTGACAAATTCAATAAAGTAAAAGTAAACTTTTCTGGCTATCCAATAATTTAGACATGGTTTAAAAGAGGCTTTCCCTGTCAATTAGTGTCAGTTTTTTTTTTTTTCCTCTTCTTCTGGGATCCCTATAATGTGAATGTTACTATGCCTGATGATGCTGATTTCCTTTAGCCTATTTTTTTTTGTTTTTTTTTTAAAGATTTTTTATTTATTTATTTGACAGAGAGAGAGATTACAAGTAGGCAGAGAGGCAGTCAGAGAAAGAGGAGAGAGGAGGAAGCAGGCTCCCTGCTGAGCAGAGAGCCCGATGTGGGCCTCAATCCCAGGACCCTGGGATCATGACCTGAGCTGAAGGCAGCGGCTTTAACCCACTGAGCCACCCAGGCGCCCTAGCCTATTTTTTTTAACCTATTTTTTTAAAGATTTTATTTGAGAGCACAAGCGGGGGAGGGGCAGAGGAAGAGGGAGAAGCAGGCTCCCCACTGAGCAGGGAGCACATAACCTATTTTTAAAATTGCTGTTCAGCTTGGTTACTTTCCATTACTGTGACTTCCAGCTCACTGATCCATTCTGCTTCCTCTAGTCTACCGTTGATTCTCTGTAGTGTATTTTTAATTTCAACTCTTGAATTCTTCATCTCTGATTCTTTTTTTGTATTTTCTCTTTGCTGAAGGTGCATGGAGATTTTTTCCTATCAGGCATATTGTTTATCTCAGTTTTATTTGGATCTCTTCCTGTACTTCTTTTATTTGGGATATATTCCTTGGTCTCATTTTGTTTAAGTCTTTGTGTCTGTATCTATGTATCAGGAAAGTCAGCTAGGTCTCCTGCTGTTGGAAGCAGTGGCTTTTGAAGAAGAGGTCCTATAGTGCCCTGCAGTGCAATGTCCCTTGTTAACCAGAGTCTGGTGTTTTGGAGATGTCTTCCATGAGTCTCGTGCCCCCTACTCTTGTGGCTGAACCACGTTTGCTTTCAGTCATCTGTAATGGCCCAACTCTGCCTGTTATAGGCAGGGTCTGGTCCCTGTGCTCTTAAGGGGTCTTTCTGTGGGCTTTGGGCTTATAACAGAATCACACCAGATGCCTGCCCCCAGCCCATTTTCTGGGGCTGTGGTGGCATGGAACTGCAGCATGCTTTCCCTGCATGGTCTCCTGAGAGGCTTTCATTGGTGGGTGATGCCTGCAGTTAGATCAGATGTCTTCCCCCAGTTCATCTGTTGAGGTTGCAGTGACCCCAGACTATAGGGCTCTCTCCTTGTGCTGGCCCCTGTGAGGGTTTCGTTGGTGGGTGGTATTGGCCATCATATCAGATATCTGCCTCCAGGTCCCTGCTGGATCTGCAGGTGAGTTGAACTGGTGTGTGTGTGTGTGTGTGTGTGTGTGTGTGTGTGTGTGTGGTTATCTTGCCTTCTCCTCAGGACAAGAGTCACTTTGGAGAGGTGCTGGTCACTGTCATGGTTGATTCCAGTACGACCTGCATCACGATCTACTATGGATAGACTCCTGCCAAATGGGGACAGGTTGGATAGGGTGGATGCTTTTTGATGTGGTCTTCATTCTATGATTAACTGTGGAGAGTCCATTCTACATGTCTTCAGGTTGTTTTCTGAGTTAGTTGCATCGATGTGGCTATTATCTAAGTGTATCCGTGGGACAAGGTGAGCTTAGGATTCTTACTCTGTTCTCTTCCCAGACGCATCCCCCCCCACCATCCCCTGCCCTTTGGTTGCTTATAAGATTCTTTTTTTTATCTCCAATACTTTGTACTTTAGCTATAATGTTGCTGGAATTTATATGATTCAGTCTGCTATTCCAAGTGAGAACCCATGCTTTAGCTTGAAAACTTAACCATTTCTCTTGGATAATGCTTCTCCCCTTTTTTTACTTTAATACATTTACTTATGATATCACCGCCATTGTATCAATATTTGCCATGCTAGATAACTATAATACAATATTGCATATTTATTACATTGTGCACTAGATCTTTATAGCTTATTTACTACTTCAAGTTGGTATTCTTAAACATCAGTCTTACCACCCCTCCACCCCTGGTAACCACCATTTTGCTAATTTTTTTGTAGGTTTTACTTTAGATTCTACATGTGGGCAATATCTTATAGTACTTCCTTTCTCTGTTTGACTTATCTCAGGATAATGGGCTCAAGGTCCATCTGTGTTGTCACAAATAGGAAGATATCTTCCTTTCTTGTAGCTGAATAATATTCTAATGTGTACATGTACCACATCTTTTTTATCAATCCATTGATGGCATTTGGGTTGTTTGCATATCTTGGCTATTGTGACTCATGTTACAATAAACATAGGGTGCATATATCTTGTATAAATCCTGTCTTTTTTCCCCCCACTTTCTTAGGGTATATATCCAGAAGTGGAATTTCTGGTGTATATGGTAGTTCTATTTTTAATATTTTGAAGAACCTCTGTACTGTTTTCTGCAGTGGTTAGACTGATTTATATTGTCATCAAGAATGTATAAGTTTTCTCTTTTCACCATACCCTCACTTGCACCTATTTTCTTTTTGGTCATAGCTATTCTAACAGGCATGAGGTTATATCTCATCTTGGTTTTGACTTACATTTCCCTGATTGGTGATGTTGAACATCTTTTTAAGTGCTTGTTGAAGACTGTGATGTCATTTTTGAAGAAATGTCTATTTGGTTTTTCTCACTTATAATCATTTCATAATCGAGTTGACTGTATTCTCCATATTTTGGATATTAATGCCTTAACTAATATATGGTTTGTAAAAATCTTGTCCCATTCTGTAAGCTGTCTTTTCATTTCTCTATTGTCTCTTTGATAAACAAAAGTTGTTCGTAGTCCCATTTTTTCTTGTTTGTGCTTTTGACATTACTCCCCTCCTCTCCCCCCCCAGTTATTGCCAAGACCAATAATCACAGCTTCTTCTCCACATCCTTTTCCTAGGTGTTTTGTGGTATTGAACCTATGCTTAAGTCTTTGATCCATTTTGAGTTAATTTTTGTGACGGGTGAGATAAAGGTTGTTTCATTGTTACACGTTTGTCCAATTTTCCCAGCACCATTTTTTTGAGACTATCCTCCCCCTATTAAGTATTCTTTGTTTCCTGTTCAATATTAGTTGACCATATATGTCAGGGTTTAATTCTAGGTTCTCTCTTCTTTCATTGGTCTGTGTGTATATTTTTGTGCCAGTACCATATTTTTATTACTATAGACTTATGTATAGTTTGAAATCCAGAAGCAGAGTGCTGGATTTCAAGCTTTATCTTTTCTGAGGATTTCTTTAGCTATTTGGGGTCTTCTGTGGTTCTACACAAATTTAAAATCCTTCTAATTCAGTGACAATGCCTTTGGTATCTTGATGGGGATTGCATTGGCTATGTAGAGGGTTCAGATAGCATGTTCATGTTAAATACAAACTCCTCCAATGTATGAGCAGAAAATGTCTTTACATTTGGGCTTTGATTTCTTAAAGTTTTGTAGTTTTCATTGTACAGATCTTCTTTGTACACTTCATTGATTACTTATTTTCTTAATTGTGTTAAGTCACCATATAGTACATCATTTGTTTTTGATGTAGTACTCCATGATTCATTGTTTGCATGGACACTGAGTGTTATATGCAATCTGTGCCCTTCTTAATACCCATCACCAGTCTCACTCATCCCCCAAGCCCCCTCCCTTCTAAAACTCTCCGTTTGTTTCCTGGAGTCCATAGTCTCTCATGGTTCATCTCCCACTCTGATTTCTCCCCCTTCATTTTTCCCTTCCCCTAATGTCCTCCAAGTTATTCCTTATGTTCCACAAATTAGTGAAACCATATGTAATTGACTTTCTGACTTATTTCACTTAGCATAATCTCCTCTTGTCCCATCAAATTTGATGCAAAAGTTTATTCATCCTTTTGATGGCTAAGTAATATTCCATTGTGTATACAGACCATATCTTGATCCATTCATCTGTTGAAGTGCATCTTGGCTCTTTCTACCTTTTGGCTATTGTGGACACTGTTGCTGTGAACATTGGGTGGATATTGGTCTTCTTTTCAGTACATCTGTGTCTTTGGGGTAAATACCCAGTAGTGCAATTGCTGGGTCATAGGGTAGCTCTATTTTTTACTTTTTGAGAAACCTCCACCCTGTTTTCCAAAATGGCTGCACCAATTTGCATTCCCACCAACAGTGTAAGAGGGTTCCCTTTGCTCCACAACCTTTCCAGCATTTGTTTCTTGCCTTGTCAATTTTTGCCATTCTATCTGGTATAACATGGTATCTCAATTTTTTGAATTTCCCTGATGGCTAACGAACACTTTCATGTGTCTGTTAGCCATTTGTATGTCGTCTTTGGAGAAGTGTCTGCTCATGTCTTGCCCATTTTTTGACTCGATTACCTGTTTTTGGGATGTTGAGTTTGAGGAGTTCTTTATAGATCTTTGATATCAGCCCTTTGTAGTGTTATTTGCAAATATCTTCTCCCATTCTGTGGGTTGCCTCTTGGTTTTGTTGACTGTTTCTTTTGCTGTGCAGAAGTTTTTTATCTTGATGAAGTCCCAGGAGTTCATTTTCGCTTTTGTTTCCCTTGCCTTTGGAGACGTGTCCTGAAAGAAGTTGCTATGGCCGATGTCAAATATGTTACTGCCTATATTCTCCTCTTGGATTTTGATAGATTCCTGTCTCACATTGAGGTATTTCATCCATTTAGAATTTATCTTTGTGTATGGTGTAAGAGAATGTTCAAGTTTTGTTCTTCTGTATATAGCTGTTCAATTTTCTCAGCACCATTTATTGAAAAGACGTTCTTTCATTGGATATTTTTTCCTGCTATGTCAAAGATTAGTTGACCATAGAGTTGAGATTCCATATCTGGGCTCTCTATTCTGTTCCATTGGTTTTTGTGTATGTTTTTGTGCCAGTGCCGTGCCGTCTTGGTGATCATAGCTCTGTAATCTAGCTTGAAATCAGGCAACATAATGCCCCCAGCTTTTGCTTTTTCAACATCTTCTTAGTGATTGGGGGTCTTTTCTTGTTCCATACAAACTTTAGGATTGTTCCAGCATTTTGAAAAATGCCATTGGTCTTTTCATTGGGATGGCATTGAAAGTATAGATTGCTCTGGGTAGCATAATAATTTTAGTGATGTTTATTCTTCTGATCCATGAGCATGGAATATTTTTCCATCTTTTTGTGTCTTCTTCAATTTCTTTCATAAGTTTTTTGTAGTTCCTAGAGTATAGATACTTTACCTCTTTGGTTAGGTTTATTCCAAGGTATCTTACGGCTTTTGGTAAATGGAATCGATTGTAAATGGAATCGATTCTCTGATTTCTCTTTCTACAGTTTCATTGTTAGTGTATAAGAAAGCAACGGACTTCTGTGCATTGATTTTTCTTGTATCCTGCCACACCACTGGATTGCTGTATGATTAAACTTATTTCTGACTATTGTTTTCCATGCTATGGTGAATAGGAGGTTTTTATTTTTCAGGTGCTCCATTAGTGTAAAGAAATGCAATTGATTTCTGCATGTTATATTCCAACAGTTTTTTGTTTTGTTTTGTTTTGTTTTTTACAGATTCTTTGGGATTTTCTAAACTTAAGTCCTCTGATCAGCAAATAATGACAGTTTTACTTCCTTTCTGATTTTGGATGCGTTTTGTCTTGCCTCATTTCTCTAACTAGGACTTCCAGTACTATTTTGTGGAGGAGTGGTAGGAATGGACTTCTTAGTCTTGTTCCTGATCTTAGGAGAAATGCTTTTCTCTCAGTTGAGTATAATGTTGGCTGTGAGTTGGTCATAGATGGCCTTGAGTATGTTAAAGTATGTTCCTTGTATAAGCAGTTTAAGGGTTTTTATTACAAAAGGGTATTTTGCCAAATGCTTTTTGTGTTTGTTGATGATCATATGCTTTTTTATCTTCTGTTTTATTGACATGATGTATTTGAGGTTTTTTTTTTAAGGTTTTTTATTTTAAAGACAGCAAGCCCATGTGAGTGGGGGAAGGGGCAGAGGGAGAGAGAGAATCTCAAGCTGACTCCTTGCTGAGAGTAGAGTCCACCATGCTCAAACTCAGGACCTTGAGATCATGACCTGAGCCAAAATCGAGTCCAATGCTTAACTGACTGAGCCACCCTGTTGCCCCATTTTTTTTTTTTTTGGTATATTGAACAGCCCTTGCATCTTAAGGATTTACTTGATCATGGTGTATAATCCTTTTAATACCTTTTTCAATTGGGCTTGTTAATGTTTTAAAGATTTTATTTATGTATTTGACACACAGAGAGAGATTACAAGTAGGCAGAGAGACAGGGAGAGGAGGAAGCAGGCTCCCTGCTGAGCAGAGAGCCGGATGTGGGCCTCGATCCCAGGATGCTGAGATCATGACCTGAGCGGAAAGCAGAGGCTTTAACCCACTGAGCCACCCAGGCGCCCACAACATTAATTTGAAAATTCTCTATGTAATGCTCACCATGTTAAGTATAGTTACCCATTGTAACTATACAATATTTTTAAAATATTGACTGTATTCCCAGTGATGTACTTTTTATCTCCATGACTCATTTTTATGGCTGGAAGTTTGTACCTGTTAATTCCCTTTATCAATTTCTTCCACCCCCCAACAAACCCTCTGACAATCACCAGTTTGTTCTCTGTATTTAAGACTTTTCATTTTTTTTAGAGTCTACATATAAGATAAATACCATATGACTTTATGTTCTGTATATGACTTATTTCACTTACTGTAATATCCTTAAGGTTCATCCCTGTTGCAAATGGCAAGACCTCCTTCTCTGACTAATATTTCATTGTATATATGAATACATAAATGACAATATGAATATATTAATAAAGATGTGAGAACTATATTCCTATATCTCACATCTTTGTTCTTTTATCTATTGATGGGTGGCTTCCACATCTTGGCTATGGTATATAATGTTGCAATAAACATGAGTAAATATATCTTTTCAAATGTGGGTGGGTGGGTGTTTAGAGATCCAACTTTATGGACATTCCAGGGAGAGCATTAATAGGCATACAGACATTGTTAGCTTACAGTATTTTATAAAATTTTTAATAGAAATATAAAGAACAGTATTACTTACCAAAATCCTATGACTCTATCTTCCCCTCCCCCCTTTATTCAATGTTAAGTTGTCATAGAATGGGAACTTGGTACTTAAAGAGTTGAGGTAGAACTGTGCTATCAATAATTTCATTTTTGCAGTTACAAGTATTCTTATTTTTCTATCATGCATCATTTATTAAAAAAACTTAATTCCAGTATAATTAACATATGATGTCATCAGTTTCAGGCATACAATACTTCAACAATTCCGTACACCACCACATGCTCATCATGACAAATGCTCTCCTTCATCCCCATTATCTACTTAATACATTCCCCCCCACCCCTAATCTCCCCATTTGATGGTTAAAAGTATATACCTGGTTTGTGTCCTTCCCAACCCCCCTTTCCTCACTTGTTTTGTTCTCATATTCCACATATGCATGAAATCATGGTATTTGTCTTTGACTTAGTTTGCTTAGCATTATACTCTCTAGATCCATCCATGTTGCAAATAGGAAGATTTCATTATGTATTATGGCTGAATAATACTCAGTTGTGTGTATATATGTGTGTGTATGTATATATATATATATATATATATATATATATATATATCACATCTTCATTTATTGATGGACCCTTGAGCTGCTTCCATAATCTGGTTATTGTAAATAATGTTCCTATAAGTATAGGCATGCATATATCCCTTTGAATTACTGTATTTGTATTTTGGAGGTAAGTACCCAGTAGTGTAATTACTGGATTGTAGGGTAGTTACATTTTTAACATTTTGGGGAACCTCCATACTGTTTGCCACAGTAGCTGTACCAGGTTGCATGCCCACCAATAGTGTATGAGGGTTCCTTTTTCTGTGCATTCTCACCAACACTTGTTTCTTGTGTTTTTTGACTTTAGCCATTCTGACAGGTGTGAGGTGATACCTTAGTTTAATTTTGATTTTCATTTCCCCAATGAGTGTTGTGCATCTTTTCATGTATCTGTTGGCCATCTGTATGTCGCTGGGGGAATGTCTCTTCATGTCTTCTAATTTTTAAAAATTGGCTTGTTTTCTGGGGCGTAGAGTTGTATAAATTGTTCATATATGTTGAGTACTAACCCTTCATTAGATATATCATTTGGAAATACCTTCTCCAATTCAGTAGGTTGCCTTTTAGTTTTGTTGACTGCTTCCTTTTCTACTCAGGAGCTTTTTATTTTGAGGTAGTCCCAATTAGTTTGCTTTTATTTCCTTTGCCTCTGGAGACATATATAGGAAAATGTTGCTGTCATTGATGTCAGACATTACTGCCTATGTTCTCTTCCAGGATTTTAATGGTTTCATGTTTCACGGTTAGGTCTTTAGTCCATTTTGAGTTTATTTTTTGTGTATGGTGTAGGAAAGTGGTCCAATTTCATTATTTTTCATGTAGATGTCCAGTTTTCCCAATACCATTTGTTGAGGAGACTATCTTTTTACCATTGCATGTTCTTGCCTCTTTAGTCAACAACTGACCACATAATTGTGGACTTCTGGGATTTCAGTTCTGTTCTTTTGATCTGTGTATCTATTTTTGTGCCAGTAACATACCATTTTGACTACTACATCTTTGTAGGATATCTTGAAATCTGAGTTTGTGATACCTCAAGTTTTGTTCTTTTTCAAGATTGCTTTGGCTGTTAGGGGTCTTCTGTGGTTCTGTATAAATTTTAGGATTATTCTAGTTCTGTGAAAAATGTTGTTGGCATTTTTGATAGGGGTTGCATTAAATGTGTAGGTTGCTTTGGGTAGTATGGACACTTCAACAATATTCCTCCAATCCATGAGCATGTTTTTCCATTTGTGTCCTCTTCAGTTTCCTTCATCAATGTTTTCTAGTTTTCAGAGTACAGGTCTTTCACCTCCTTGAAGTTAATTCCTAGGTATTTTATTATTTTTGGTGCAAGTATAAATGGAATTGTTTTTAATTTCTCTTTATGCTGCTTTATTAGTGTATAGAAATAGATTTTATATTTTTTTTGTGTCCTGGGACCTTACTGAACTCATTTATCAGTTATAGTTTTTTGGTGGAGTCTTTGTTTTTCTATGTATAGTATCAAGTCATTGAAAAAATAGTGAAAATTTTACTTCCTTACCAATTTGGATGCCTTTTATTTCTTGTCTGCCTGCTATGGCTAGGACTTCCAGTACCCTGTTGAATAAAAGTGGTGGGAGTGAACCTCCTTGTCTTGTTACTGACCTTAGGGGTAAAACTGTTTTCACCATAGAGTATGATGTTCATTGTGGGTTTTTCACTTATGGCCTTTATTATGTAGAGGTATGTTTCCTCCAAAACTACTTTGTTGAGAGTTTTTATCATGACTAAATGTTATACTTTATCAAATGCCTTTTCTGCATCTATTGAAATGATCATATGATTTTTACCCTTTCTCTTGTTGATTTGTGAATATTGAACCACTCTTGAATCCTGGGAATAAACCCCATTTGATTGAGTTGTATGATTATTTTTTAACTGTTGGATTTATTTTGCTAGTATTTTATTGAGGATTTTTGTGTCCATCAGAAATGTTGGCCTATAGTTCTTTTTCTGTGGTGTCTTTATCTGGTTTT
The DNA here is from genome assembly GCA_002007465.1 of Ailurus styani. NCBI lineage: Eukaryota > Metazoa > Chordata > Mammalia > Carnivora > Ailuridae > Ailurus > Ailurus styani. The sequence goes on from LNAC01000581.1 coordinate 398,950, forward strand.
GGCATTAGGGTAAAGCTGACCTCATACAATAAATTTGTAAGTTTTCCTCTTTTTTACTGTTTTGAGAAAAATAGGTATTAACTCCTCTAAATGTTTGGTAGAATTTACCTGCGAAGACTTCTGGTCCTGGATTTTTGTTGGGAGTTTTTGATTATTGATTCAATTTCATTGCTGGTAATTGATCTGTTCAAATTTTGTTTCTTGCTGTTCTATTTTGGGAGATCATTTCTAGGAATGTATCCATTTCTTCTAGGTAGTTCAGTTTGTTGGCACATAACTTTTCAGAATCTTCGAATCCTTTGTATTTCTGTGGTGTCATTTCTCTCTTATTTCTGATTTTGAGTTCTCTCTTTGAGTCTGGATAAAGGCTTATCAGTTTTATTCTTTTCTAAGTACTAGTTCTTGGTTTCATTGACCTGTTTTTTGAGTTTCTATTTCATTTACTTTTGCTCTACTCTTATTCCCTTTTACTGGTTTAGGGGTTTGTTTTGTTTTGTTTTTTCTAGACCCTTTAGGTATAAGATTAGATTGAGATTTTTCTTCTGAGGTAGGCCTGCGTTGCTATAAACTTCCCCCTTAGAACAGCTTTTGCTGAGTCCTGAGGGTTTTGGACCATTGTGTTTTCGCTTTGTCTTCATGTACTTCTAGATTTCCTGACTTTTGCGGGGGGGGGGGGTTGACCCATTCATTGTTTAGTAGCATGTTATTTAACCTCCATGTATTTTTGCTTTCTTGATTTCCGCCCCCCCCTCCTTATGGCTGATTATTAGTTTCATAAGTTTCATAGTGTTGAGAAAAGATCCATATGACTTCAGCATTTTTGAATTTGAGACTTGTTTTTTCACTTAATATGTGATCCATTCTGGAGAATGTTCCATGTGCACTTGAAATTTTGCATTCTGCTTTATCATGGAATGTTCTGAATAGATCTGCTAAATCTGTCTGGTCCAATGTGTTATTCAAAACCACTGTTTCCTTGTTGACTTTCTGTTAAGATCTATTTATTAGTATAAATTAGTATAAAGACCCTTATTATTGCTATAAATTCATTTATTATTAGCTGCTTTATATATTTGGGTGTATGTTGGATGCATAAATATTTATAATATATATCCTTGTTGGATTGTTCCCTTTATGATCATATAGTATCCTTCTTTGTCTCTTATTACAGTTCTTATTTTAAAGTCTATTTTGTTCTATAGAAGTATTGCCACCCTGGCTTTCTTTCCACTTTCATTCACATGATAGATACTTCTCCATCCCTTCACTTTCAATCTGCATGTATCTTTAGATGTGAAATCAGTATCTTGTAGGCAGCATGTATATGGCTCTTGCTTTTGTATCCATTTTGTCACCCTGAATTTTGATAGGAGCAATTAGTCCACTTAAAATCAATGTAATTGTTGATAGGTATGTGTTTTTTGGCATTTTGTTACTGGCTTTATGGTTGTTTTTGTAGTTCCTCTCTCTTTGCTTCCTTCTCTCATGGTTTGCTGGTTTTCTTTAGTGATGTGCTTGGATTGTTTTATTTTTGTATATCTATGACTGGGTTTTGATGTGTGTTTACTGTTAAGTTTTTTTGTATCTTCTGCATCTAGCAGTCTATATTGGTTATTTTTCAACCCATTCTTCTCCCCCCCCCACTTTAGGTATATGGTATCATTCTTTACATCCTTCTATTTTGTGAGTCCCTTGACTGATTTTTATAGATACACTTAACTTTACTGCTTTTGTGCTTCCCCTTTTCTTACTCCTAGTTATGGTCTTTACTTTCCACTAAAACTGTCCCATTTAACATTTCTTGTAGGGGCTGGTTTAGTGGTCATGAATTCCTTTCACTTTGGGGAAACTCTATCTCTTCTATTCTGAATGATAGCATTGGTAAATAGAATAGTCTTGGCTGTAGATTTTTTTTTTTCCTTTTCAGCACATTGAACATATCATGCCACTCTCTTCTGACCTGAGAAGTTTCTGCTTAAAAATCTGCTGATAGCCTCGTGGGGTTCCCCCTGTATGTAATTTTCTTTTTTCTTGCTGTTCTTTAAATTCTATCACTTCTTTTTGTCATATTAATTATGTGTCTTGGTGTGGGCCTTATTAGGTTGACTTTTGTTCGGGGAATTTCTGTGCCTCCTGGATCTGGATTTGTTTCCTTCCCCAGATTCAGGAAGTTCTCAGCTACTTTTCAAATTTTCTGGCCCTCCCCCCTTTATCTCCTCTCCTTCTGGGATCCTTATAATGTGAATGTTGTTATACTTGAGGATGTTGCTGATTTCCTTTAACAAATTCTCACTTTTAAAATTGTCGTTCAGCTTGTCACTTTCCATTACTGTGACTTCCAGCTCACTGATTCATTATGCTTCTTCTAGTCTAATATTGAGTCTCCCTAGTGTATTTTGAATTTCAAATAGTTCTTCGTCTCTGATTTGGTTCTTTTTTATATTTTCTGTTACTTTGAAGGTCTCACAAATATTCTCTTAAATTTAACAAGTATTTTTATGACCATTATTTTGAGTTCTTTATCAGGCATATTTATTTCTGTTTTATTTGGGTCTTGTTATGTTTGTTTTATTCTCTTTAAAACACTTAAATTCAGGGCGCCTGGGTGGCTCAGTGGGTTAAAGCCTCTGCTTTCGGCTCAGGTCATGATCTCAGGGTCCTGGGATCAAGGCCTGCATCGGGCTCCCTGCTCGGCGGGGAGCCTGCTTCCTCATCTCTCTCTCTGTCTGCCTCTCTGCCTACTTGTGATCTGATCTCTCTGTGTGTCAAATAAATAAATAAAATCTTTTAAAAAAAAATAAAACACTTAAATTCAATTTAGTTAATATATAGTATATTATTATTCTCAGGGGTAGAATTTAGTGATTCATCAGTTGCATGTAACACCCAGTGTTCATTACATCAAGTGCCCTCCTTAATGCCCATCACTCAATTTACCCCCCCCCGTCACATCCCCTCCAACAAACCTCAGTTTGTTTCCTATAGTTAAGAGTCTTTTATGGTTTTCTTCCTTCTGTTTTTCTTATTTTTCTTTCCCTTCCCCTATGTTCATCTGTTTTGTTAAGTTCCACATGAGTGAAGTCATTTATGGTACTTGTCTTTAACTTTTCACTCAGCACAATACCCTCTAGTTTGATCCATGTTTTGAATGGTAAGATTTCATTTTTTTGATGGCTGAGGAATATTCTACTGTGTATATTTATCTTTATCCATTCATTTGTCATGGACATCTAGGCTTTTTCCATAGTTTAGCAGCAATGTCCATAATAGCCATAAACACTGGTGTGCATGTTCTCCTTTGAATCACTGTTTTATCCTTTGGGTAAATACCTAATAGTGCAATAGCTGGCTTGTAAGGTAGCTTTATTTTTAAAATCTTGAGGAATCTCCATACTGTTCTCCAGAGTGGCTGCACTAGTTTGCATTCCCACCAACAGTTTAAGAGGGTTCTCTTTTCTCTGCATTCTCACCAATATGTTTCCTGTGCTGTTAATGTCTGCTGTTCTGACAAGTGTGAGGTGGTAGCTCATCATGGTTTTGATTTGTATTTCCCTGATGGCTAGTGATGTGGAGCATTTTTTCATGTGTCTCTTAGCCATTTGTATGTCTTTGGAGAAATATCTGTTCATGGCTTCTGCCCATTTCTTGACTGGATTCTTTGGTTTTTTTTTGGGTGTTGAGTTTAATAAGGGGTTAGTATCCAAAGTCTGTAAAGAACTTATCTGTCATTTGCAAATATCTTCTCCCATTCTGTTGGTCTCCTTCTAGTTTTTTTGGTTGTTTCCTCAGCTGTGCAAGAGTTTTTTATCCTGATGTAGTCCCAGTTGCTCATTTGTGCTTTTGTTTCTCCTTGCCTTTGGAGATGTGTCTAGCAAGAAGTTGCTGCAGCTGTGGTCAAAGAGGTTGCTGCCTGTATTCTCTAGGATTTTGATGGATTCCTGTCTCACATTTAGGTCTTTCATCCATTTTTTAGTTTATTTTTGTGTATGGTGCAAGAAAGTGGTCCAGTTTCATTCTTCATGTGGTGTCCAATTTTCCCCACACCATTTATTGAAGAGACTGTCCTTTTTCCATTGGATATTCTTTTCTGCTTTGTTGAGGATTAGTTGACCATAGAGTTGAGGGGCCATTTCTGGGTTCTCTATTCTGTTACACTGATAATGTGTCTGTTTTTGAACCAGTACCATACTGTCGAGATGTTTACAGCTTTGTAATGGAGCTTGAAGTCCATAATTGTGATGCCTCCAGGTTTGATTTTTCTTTTAACATTACTTCTGGCTATTCAGGGTCTTTTGTGGTCCCATACAAATTTAAGGATTTTTTTTTCCAGCTCTGTGAAAATTGCTGTTGGTATTTTGATAGAGACTGCATTGAATTTGTAGATTGCTTTGGGTAGCATAGATCATTTAAAAACATTTGTTCTTCCAATACATGAGCATGGAATGGTCATTCATTTTCCCATTTCTTTATATCTTCCCCAATTTCTTAAGCGTTCTATAGTTTTCAGAGCAAAGATCCTTAACCTCTTTGGTTAGGTTTATTCCTAGGTACCTTATAGTTTTTGGTACAGTTGTAAATGGGATAAATTCCTTGATTTCTTCTGCTTCATTGTTGGTGTTAGAAATGCAACTCTCTCTACTGCTCTTATATTGGGGACATATTCCTCTGTCTCCTAAGTCTTTGTCCATCTTATGTATCAGGGAAGTCAGCTGTATGTCTTGCTGCTGAAAGTAGTAGCCTATGAAGAAGTGCCCCTATAGTGTCCTGCAGTGGAACATCCTCTGTTAACCAGAATCCGGCACTTCAGGAGTGTCTCCCATGTGTGTTGTATGCCCCCTACTCTTAAGGCTGAACCACTTTTTGCCTTCAGTCCAGGTATCTGCAATTGTTCTCTTTGCCTTTACATTTTGTTTCCTGTGTTAGTGGGCCAGTGTGGGGCCACCGTGGGCTTGAGTTGAGTCAGACCAGGTGTTTGCCAGAGATGTGGTTGCACTAAATTGTAGGGCGCTTCCCCTCTGTTGTCTCCTAAGAAGCTTTCATTGTTAGGTGGGGCCTGCAGTCACACCCACTGTCTGCCACCAGTCCACTGCTGTGGCTGCAGTCTGATGGGTGTATTTGGTTACCCTCCATTTTCCCTGGGGCAGGAGTCACTGTGGAGTGGCACTAGTCTCTGTCGGGGCTGCTTGCACACTGCCAGTTTTGTGACAATTCTTTGGATGGGCTCTGGCCATGGGTATATTGGAGGGGACAGGTTCACTAGAGAATGTGTAGGTGAGGTGCATGATGTCAGCAAGGCCCATGCTGGCCAGCTGCAGGAGGGGACCTGTAGCTGCTGGGGAAAATTCTTGAGGTGGGATGTGTTGGAGGGGGAGGATCCACAGAAGCACATGGGGATGAAATGTGCTGTTAGAAATCTTGGCGGTATGTGTTGGCACTGAACAGGGTCCTACAGGTGTCTGTGTATCTAGGCTGGGGAGCAGTGGAGCAATTGGCACCTGCCAGCTCTTTTGTTCTTGAAGAAGTCTAACAATCCCTGCCCTCGCAGCACTTGTTCTGAGATTAGTAAACATAGCTCCCTCCCATTTAGTCCATGTGTTTTTCAAACTGCTGCTTCCTATGCTGTATCTCAATGGGCCTGTTTTTGTGCTATTTCTTTAAGGGGAGGGACTCAATTTTCTATTGCCTCCTGGCTCTCCCAGAGCCACATCTGCTGATTTTTAAAGTTCCAGATGTTAAGCTTGGCTGACTGAAAGAACTCATGAAATTCAGCCCCTCTGGTTTTCAAAGCCAAATGTTATGGGAATTTGTCTTTCCTGTGGGGATTCCCTAGGCCTGGGGTGCTTGGTGTGACAGTCTGTTTTCTCTTCCTTCTCTATGCTAGATGTTTGCTTGCCTCCCTCACATAGGTAGTCCTGCAGGTCCATTTAGCTCCTGACTACATCTCTGTCCTTGCTACCCTTTTAGATGTAGCCTCTCTTCTACATTTTGCTGTGGACAGTCTGATCTGCCAGTTTTTGCATCATTTTTTGGGTTATTTGCACTGATGTGGGTATGGTCTAGTTGTATCTGCAGGGCAAGTGAGCTTAGGGTCCCCCTAGTCCATCTTCACAGAAGTCTCCCTGGATCTTGTTTGTGAGATTTTGTTTTTGTTTTTGCTTTTGTTTTACCACTTAGTTATTCTGTACCTTCTCACTGGGGCATTCAGTTGATTTAAAGTAATTTTGATAGGTATATTGAATTTTGCTCACTGCTTTCTGATTTTATAGTTTGTTCCTTTCTTGCTGCCTTCCCTTATGGCTAGGATTTCTTTAGGACTATGCTTAGGTTTCTAGTTTTTGTGTACCTATTATAGGTTTTTGATTTGTAGTTAATATTGGATTCATATAAAACTTATAGCAGTCTACATTAAGTTGATGGTTGCTTAAGTTAGAGCACATTCCAAATTAGCAGTAAATTTTTGCTCCCACCTTCACATGTTATGCATGTCATCGTACACTTTTATTTTGTGTATCCTTTGACTAATTTTTGTAAGTAAAACAGATCTTATTCTTATTTGATCTCCATACTGGTGAATAAGTGATCAATCTACTACTTTTACTAGATGTTTGCTCTTCTTTCATAATTTTTTTAGTTATGGTCTTTTCTTTCTACTTAATAAATTCCTCTTAACACTTCAAGGCTGGTTTAATACTGATTAAACTCCTTTAACTTTTTTGGGGGGAAACTTTTTTTTTTAAAGATTTTATTATTTGACAGAGATCACAAATAGGCAGATAGGCAGGCAGAGAGAGAGAGAGGAGGAAGTAGGCTTCCCGCTGAGCAGGGAGCCTGATGTGGGCCTTGATCCCAGGACCCTGAGATCATGACCTGAGCCGAAGGCAGAGGCTTTAACCCACTGAGCCACCCAGGTGCCCAGGGGGGGGGGGACTCTTATTTCTCTTTATTCTGAATGATAATCTTGCTGGGTAGAGTACCCAGCTATAAGTTTTTGTTTGTTTTCTTTCATCCCTTTGCATATATCATGCCATTCTCTTGTGGCTGAAAAATTTCTGCTGACAAATCAGCTGATAACCTTATGGAGTTACCCTTGTATTGAACTTTTGCTTTTGTTGCTTTTAACATTCTCTCTCGATCATTACTTGATTTTTCATATTATGTGTCTTAGTGGCTCTTGGTCCTTCCTGGACCTGATTGTTTCCTTCCTTGGAATTTTTTAGATATTTCTTCAAATAAATTTTCTGCTCACCTTTCTTTCCTCCTTCTGGGATCCCTATAATACAAATGTTATACTTGATGTCACTGAGTTCCCTTAACATATTCTCAGTTTTTATCCTTTCTTTGCTCTTCAACTTGGTTACTTTCCATTCCCTGTCTTCCAGATCACTGATCTGTTCTTCTGCATCCTCTAATGTGCTGTAAATTCCCTTTAGTGTATTTATTTCAGTTATTGAATTCTTCAGCTCTGACTGGTTCTTATATCTTTGTTAAAGATCTGTGTTCATACACTCTTAAGTCCAGTGAGTATCTTTATGATGATAACTTTGAATTCTTTCAGGCGTGTTATTTACCTCCAGTTCATAAAGGTCTTTGGCTGTCACTCTATTTTTTCATCTGGGACGGTTCCTCCTTTTCCTCATTTTGTTTCTATGTTTTAGGGAGGTCAGCTACATCACCTGGTCTTGAAAGTAGAGACATTACTTAGAGGAGGTCTTGTACTACCTTGAAGCACAATCCTTCCTGGCCACCAGAACCAGGCCCTTTGGGGGTCTCTCCTGTGTGGGCTACATGCACACTCCTGTTGTGGCTGAGCCACTTTTCCTACAACCAACTGGCTGCAGGACCTACTTTGCCTGATGTGAGCACATTGCACAGGGTTTTCTCCCTGTGCTATTAAGAGACTTGCCTGTGGTTGCTGCAGGCTTATTGGTGGGTGGGGTTGGCAGTCAGGCTAGCTGTCTGTAATTAGTCTCTTCATCACAGTTGTGAGGAGGCCAAACAGGGCCTGTTCTTTGTGCAGCCAGCTAAGAGGCTGGGCTGCTGGTACTGGGTGCATAGGCATATGGTGTTATCTCCCCCACTCCCCAGAGCAAGAGTGACTTGGAGCACTACTAGTCCTACTGAGTGTGGTGGGGCAGGAGCCCCTTTGATGGGATACCTTCCAAGGCAAATGGGTTGGATGGGGCAGGCCTACAGGGAAACACTAGGTAAGGCAGGCAGTCCTAACAATGTCCCTGACAGAAAATGCCAGCACTGACTCCTGCAAGCATCTGGCTATTTAGACTGTGGGAGGGGAAGAGAAATGGTGCTGGCCAACACTCTCATTCCCAAAGAAATCTTTTAAAGATCCCTGCCCCTCTAGTACATGTTTTAAGAGTAGTCAACATATTTTCAACTAAACACCAGATATTTTTTCAAACTGCTGCTTCTGTGCCATGTCTATGGCCAAATTACTCATAATGCTGGCTCTTAGAGGGCAGGGACTCAGTTTGCTACTATCCTCCGGCTCTCTCACTATTAGGCCCTGATTTTCAAAGTACCTAGAGTTAAGCTCCAACTGATTTTCAAAACTCCCAAAGTTGTCTTACTGACTTTCAAAGCCAGATGTTCTATGGATTCATCTTCCCAGTGCCGGGTCCTCCATGCCAGGGGTGCCTGATGTAGGGTCTGATCCATTACCATCTCTGTGCTTTTGGTGTCCTCATTTGTGCTTGGTCTCACCAAGGGATTGGTTCCCAACTGTGTCTCTGCCCTTCCCACCCTTTTTATGTGTCTTCACACTACCATTAACTGAAAGGTCTGTTCTACCAGTCTTTGGGTCATTTTTGGAGTTAGTTGGTTAGATGTACCTCTTAACTCAGTGTATCTATAGGACAAGATGAGCCCAGGATCCTCCTACTGTCATCCTGAGTCTCCCTTCTATATCTTCTTGAACTATTGGCCCCTCTATCATTGTATAATGAACTTTTTTGTCCTGTTATCCGTTTTGGTTTGAAGTCTATTTTGTCTGACATAAGTGTTGCTATACCTACCTCCTTTTCATTTCCATTTGTTTGGAATATCTTTTATCTTTTCATTCTGAACCTATGTATGTCTTTAGAGATAAAATGAGTGTCTTGTAGAAGGGGTATTGTTGGGTCTTTTTTTTTTCCAGTTACTTGTGCCTTTTGATTGGCAATCTACTTACATTTAGGGTGGTTATTGACATGTAAGAATTTACTACTGCCATGTGATCTCTGCCTCCTAGTTATTTTGTCTCCATTTCTTTAATTCTTTTGTCTACTTTTGTAAGTTAGTGGTTTTACATGGTGACTTGTTCAATCTCCTCTTTTAAAATATTTCAGGTCTCTGTTCCAGAAGAGCTTTGTGGTTACCATTAGGTATATGTCAAACATCTCATAGATAAGTTAATATTATCAGAAAAGACTATTTTATCTTGATTCTTATAAAGGCTCCATCCTTCTAATATGCCTATTTCATAGATTTGATGTCACAAATTTATGCTGTAATTTTATTACCAACCTGCAGTGGCTTTATTTTTAATGTGTGTGTGTGTGTGTTTTTTTTAACATTTGTAGTAAATAGCTTAATATGCCATTCTGGGGGGAAGAAATAGAAAACAAACATGTGGAAACTGAATAACATGCTATTAAAAAATCAATGATATCAAAGAAGAAATAAAAAATATTTAGAAATGAAAATAGAAACATAATCATTCAAAATCTGTAGGACACAGCAAAAGCAGTCCTAAGAAGGAAGTTTATAACAATATAGGCTCACCTCAAGGAACAAGAAAAATCTCAAATAACCTTATACATTAAAAGAAATAGAAAAAGGACAAAAAAAAGCCCAAAGTTAGAAAAAAATCAGAAGCAAATGAAATAGATGTACAAAAATAGAAAAGATCAATGAAACCAAGAGCTGGTTATTTGAAAAGAGAACTCCAAAAATCAGAAGTGAAAGAAGGTAAGTTATAACCAACACCACAGAAGTATCAGGGGTAAGAGCCTAGTATGAATAATTATACATCAACAAATTGGGCAACCTAGAAGTGGATGAATTCCTGAAAACATTGCAGTCTTCAAAGACTGAATCAGGAAGAAATAGGAAATATGAACAGACTGATTACTAGTGATGAAATTGAATCAAAAACCTCCCAAGCCCAAAACCAGATGGCTTCACAGGTGAATTCTAACAAACATTTAAAGAAAAAATACGTATTCCTCTCAAACTATTCCAAAATACCGAAGAGGAAGGAATACTTCGAAATTCATTCTATGAGGCCAGTATTGCCCTAATCCCAAGCCCAAAGACACTACAAAAAAGGAAAATTACAGAACAATATCCCTGATGAACATAGAGGCAAAAATTCTGAAAAAAAAATTAGCAGATCAAGTTTATCAATACACCAATCAAATGGGATTTATTTCAGGGATCCAAGAATAACTCAATTTCCATAAATCAACCAATATGATATACCACATGAACAAAATGAAGGATACAAATCCAGTCATTTCAATAGGTGAAGAAAATATTCGAATTTGAGTTTTTATCACAAATGAATGTCGATGAAGTAAATTTAGAGGGAACATACTTCAACATAATAAAGGCCATCATTTGAAAAACCCACAGATATCCTCTCAATGGCAAAAAAACTGAAAGCTTTTTCTTCAAGATCATGAACAAAGCAAGGATGCTACTCTCCCCACTTCTATTCAAGGTAGTACTGCAAATCTTAGCTGCAACAGCTAAGAAAAAAAGGCATTTAAACTGGTAAGGGAGTAAGTCTGTCACTATTTGAAGATAAAAAGATACTACATAGAAAACTCAGACTCTAACAAAAACTTAGTACTGATAAATGAGTTCAGTAAAGTTTCAGGATACAAAATCAATATATAGAAATCTGTTGTATTTCTATACACTAATAATAAAGTAGCCGAAAGAAAAAATAATCCCGATTACAATTGCACCAAAAACAGAAAACAACCCAATACCTAGGAATGAATTTAACCAAGGAAGTAAAACACCAATACTCTGAAAACTACAAGACATTAAGAAAAATTGAAGATGACCATAAATGGAAAGATGAACCATACTCATGAATTGAAGGACAAATATTGTTAAAATGTCCATACTACCCAAGGGAATCAGAGTCAATGCAATTCCTATCAAAATACTAACAGCTTTTTTCACAGAACTAGAACAAATAATTTTAAAACTTGTATAGAACCACAAAAGACCTTGAATATTCAAAGCAGGCTTGAGAAAGAAAATAAAGCTAGAGGTATCACATTCCCAGATTTTAAGACTGACTACAAAGCTCTAGTAATCAAAACAGTATGGTACTGGCACAAAAACAGACACACATTCAATTATACAGAATAGAAATAAATCCACAGTCAAACTCCAATAAAGGAGGCAAGAATATCCATGGGGAAAAGACCATCTCTTCAATAAATGGTGTTGGGAAAACTGGATGGCTACCAGCAAAAGAATGAAACTGGACTGCTTTCTTATACTATACATAAAAATAAACTCAAAATGGATTAAAGACCTAAATGTGAGACATGAAGCCATAAGACACTAAAAGAGGCTATAATCACTTGAACACCACCTGTAGCAATATATGTATGGATCTGTCTCATCAGGAAAGTAGGACAAAAGCAAAAAAACTACTGGGACTGTAGCAAAATAAAAAGGGTTTGCACTGCAAAGGAAACCATAAAAGCAAAAAGTTAACCTAATGAATGGTAAAGATACTTGAAATGCTATATCCAATAAGGGGTTAATAGCCAAATTATATAAAGGACTCCTACAAGTCTGCACCTAAAAACTTAATAATCTGACTAAAAAATAGGCAGACAACCTGAATAGACATTTTCCAAAGAAGACCTACAGAAGGCCAACAGACAAATAAAAACATGTTCAATATTACTAATCACTGGGGAAATGTAAATCAAACCCACAATGAGCTGTCCTCTCATATCAGCCAGAATTGCTGGTATCAAAAAGGCAAGAAATAAGTGGTATTGTAGATGTGGAGAAAAGGGAATCCTCGTGCACTGTTGGGAATATAAATTGGTGCAGCCATTACAGAAAACCTTATGAAGTTTCCTCAAAAAATTAAAAATAGAAATGCCATGTGACTCAGTAATCCTACTTCTGAGTATTTACCCAAAGAAAGCCATAACACTAATTCTAAATGATATATGCCCTCCTCCTTTTATTGCAGCATTTGCAATAGCCAAGATATGGAAGTAACCTGAATGTCCATCAATAGATGAATGGTTAAAGATATGGTTATATATACATAATAGAATATTACTCAGCCATACAAAAGAATGGAAATCTTGCATTTGTGATAATATAGATGAACCTTAAGGATATTTTATTACATTAAATAAGAGACAAATACTGTGATTTCATTTACGTGTGGCATCTAAGGAACAAAAAACCCCCTCCAAACCCCCCAGAATTCTGAATACAGAGAACGAAATGGTGATTGACTGAGGGGAGGTTCATGGGGGATGGGATAGGCAAACCAGATGAAGTACATTAAGAGGTACAAATCTCTAATTATAAAATAAGTCCCAGGGATGAAAAAGTACAGCATAGTTAATATAGTTAGTAATATTGTAATAACATATGGTGACTATACTTATGTTGAGCTTTTCAAAATGTATATAACTATAGAATCCCTCTGTTGTATACTCGAAAGTAATAGGTTAACTATACTTCAATTCAAAAGTAAAAAATTGTAGTATTCTGTTTATCACCTTAATCAGAGTTTTGTGTACTTTCAAGAATTCCTCTTAAAAATTTTTAAGTCTAGTGGTGGTGAAATTCCTCAGCTTTTGTCTGAGAATGCCTTTACTTCTCTTTCATATCTGAAGGATAACTTTGCTAAATAGAGTATTCTTGGCTAGCAGTTTTTACATTTTAACATTTTTTTTAAAGATTTTATTTATTCATTTGACACAGAGAGATTACAAGTAGGCAGAGAGGCAGGCAGAGAGAGAGGAGAGAGGAGGAAGCAGGCTCCCTGCTGAACAGAGAGCCTGATGTGGGCCTCGATCCCAGGACCCTGGGATCATGACCCGAGCCGAAGGCAGCAGCTTTAACCCACTGAGCCACCCAGGCGCCCCCTTTTAACATTTTGAAAATGTCCTTCCAATCTTCCCGGTCTTTAGAGTTTCTGCTGAGAAATCTGTTGGTAGACTGATCAGATGTACCTTTGTAGGTTACTAACTTTTTTTTTTCTGCTGACTGCCTTTGAAATTCTTTATAATAGGATTTTACAATTTTAATAGGTCTCAGAAAAGGTATTTTCTTCATTGAGATAAGGTGTTTCATTAGTTTCATGGACTTGTATATCCAGTTCTTTCTCCAGATTAGAGAAGTTCTCAGCAATTAATTTTTAAAATATTTTTTTCTCTGCTCTTTCTCTCTTATCTTTCTGAAATGCCCATTATTCTTACACTGGCTTCGTTAATGGATTTAGGCATTTTTATAGGAATTCATCACTTTTTAAGTCTTAGCGCTCTCATCTTCCACCTGAATCATTTGTGTTTGTATCCACGAGCTTGCTAATTTTCTCTTCAATACGATCTGCTTCCAATGCATTCTAATATATTCTTCAGCTCCAGAATTAATTTTTAGAATTCCAATTTCTTTGGTAAATTACTCCTTCTGTTAATTTTATTCCTGAGATCATTGTATTGCCATCTGAGTTTTCTTGTAGCTTGTTGTATTTCTTCATAATAGCTATTTTACATCCTTTATCAGTTATATCAAAATATTCCAGGTCTGGAATTCAGTTGCTGGAAAATTGTCGTTTTCATCTTGTGATACCTTATTACTGTGATTTCACACCCCATCATGGTATTTAATGAGACCTGCTTCTGATACTGCATTTGAAGTAGCAAATACCTTTCTTTTTTTGACAAGATTTTGTTTATTTTCACTACAACCATTCAATAGGTTCATAGTAAAGAGCCTTTCTTTAGTTTTCCAGAAAGTGGCCACTATAGCACAAGTTTTTACTTTCTTGCATCAGAGCTGAATATCCCCCTAATGTTGGTAGCAAAGGCATTAAAAAGCAAAAACAAAATGGTGGTGGCAGAGCAGGAGAGGCCTGTACCTAGTATTTGGGCCTTTAGGTGTGCACAGTGCCTGTTGGGGGGGGGGCTCCTCAAGTTGGGTGGAGGGGGTCTCACCACTTTACTCTCTGCATTGCCTCCCTTATTGCACCATTTCCTGCATAGTCTAATCCACATAATTTAGTCATCCCTGGTGCATTGTGCAGAGGTGACTTTTTTTTTCCCCTTTGATTATGGGTGTCCCATTAGTTGTAAATCAAAGGGAAGAGAGAATGAGAGCTCCTGCCACCCATGATGCTCCTGGGTCAGGTTTTCTTCCATCTCCTTTTTTTTTCAATGACTACTTTTAGAACTGGCATCAAATACATGTTTGATCTCTATCCTTACTTAGTTCACGTCTACTCTTTTCTCACTCATATCTGTTTACAGTTCTTTTATAATTTCCATCTCTTTACTTTTCTCTAAAATGTTTTAGTGCTTTCTTCTGGTTTACTTGTTTTCTCATTAGTTACCTCTAATCCATTGACCAAATGGGCACTGGAGAATTCAATTCCAGATTTTCTAGTTCCTATTGGTTCTTTCATCTCCTTAATTCTTCAGCTTATTTTATATTCCTTTCAAATTCTCCTAGCTCCAATTCTCCATTGATCATTTGTGGACATACCCTCATTGTGTTTCACTTTCTCATTGGATTTGTAATTTTGATTGTGAATTCCTTGCCACTAGAGATGGTTTCATCTATAGCTGGCCATGGACATGTACTGTAGTGGGATTTTTGTGTTTGCTTTAGCAAGGGTTTAGGTTTGTTGGTTCAGGTCTGGTCATATATTCCTTTCCTGACCTGGGGTTCCTTCTAGTGGGTAGTACAATTTTGGGCTATGTGTTCATAGTTTCTCTATTTCTGTTTTTTTCCCTTATCTTTATACCCAGGAGAATAAAATTCATTTCTCCCCCCAAGCCTATGGGCAAATGTCTTCATTTTGAAGATGGTGAAGGTCTTGGTAGCTCCAGGCTTTATGTGGGGTTTATATCTAGCCCCCCAACTTCAAGGTTTGATGCCTCATGTGGGTTATCAAACCCTAACCCCCTAGAACTCAAGTTTGGGCTCAGTACCCATAGGAGCTATAGGTGATAAACTCCCCCTTACTGTGGTTGCTTACTTTTGTGTTGACTTTTTATTTCTGGAAATCAGGTCTTCACTTTTGTTGTTGTTGTTGTTTGGTTGGTTTTTTTCAAGCTCTGTTTTATAATTTTTTGATAACATTTCCCCACTATTTGTCATGGAAAGTGGGGTCCCCTGTGTCTTCTCAGCCTGTCACTTTGCTAGAAGCCTTCTGTGCATTGCTTTAGCAATTTAAATAAAATGTAAGAAAGTCTTCCAATTGTTCCACATACTTCATATTCCCCATGGTAGTTTAAACAGTCTCAATAAATGGTATTGAGACAAAGATTTTATAACCATGTTATGTTATGACAGGTTTGAAAAGAAAAACATTTGCAGGTTTTCTTTGCTAGGGTAGAGAAGAAAAAGGCTATATGTGGGGTTTGGAATCAGACATGGTCCCAATCATGGGGACTGTAGCTATATGAGCATGGGCTTTGGAATATAAGCTCCATAGGAGAAGGCATTTAGTTTTCTGAGCCTTTGTATCTTCATCTGTAAAATAAAAGTAATACTGCTAAAATTGTTAGGTTGTTGTGCTGCTTAGAGGTGGTGTGTCAAGTTGCAGGCAGTTGTGTCCTAAAAGTATTGTATATGGTTATAAAACTGAAGGGCCGTGGTTTGACTCAGAATGAATCAAGATGGTTCACAAAAGATTTTATAAATAGATTTTTCTGAAACTCCTTATATGTTTTGTGAATTTCCCAATCATTCAGATAGTTTTGTTCACTTCTGCCTATCTTCTACTTTATCTACATCTTCTAAGAAAGCTGTCAAGATGGAATGTAGTTCTCATGGCCCTATGCCCAGGGCTCTTATCTCTCCGTCCTTCATGTTATGGCCTTTCATATATTTCTTCCCTCACAATTAGTGCTTGTTGTCCTTGTCATCTTTTCACTTCATAAGACAGCACCTAGCTTGCTGTCTGCTGTCATCCTTAGCTTTCCCTCATCATCCTCTGAATGCTTTATAAAGGTCAATTTGAAATAAAATCTTGCCCTACTTCCCACCCTCCCTCCTTTTTTCTGTAACTACATTGTCTCTGTAACTTGAAGCCACTGCTAGAATAATTTTTATCCTTCACTGGCTTCCAAATGACTGGATAGCTCTGTTATTTATCTTGCCTTTTAAAAAACATAACTTTAGATCTATGTGTGATTTAGAAGTCTTTGTTGAGGGGAGGTTGTTTGGTTTAACCTTTTTAATCTACGTGCTGACTTTCAGCTTGTGAACAATTGAAGTACTCTTTCATTGACTTTTCTACCATGTGTTCATGCCTGTTTCAGGTTTGGTGGGGGCAGATACCAAAGTAAAAGTTTTGATCTTTGATTCTGAGAAGAATACAATTCAGTTGGAACAAATCACAATGGCTTAATAATATAGCATCAAATGATGTATCATCAAATGGGAAATTATGTAATTCAGGCTGTAAGTGCCCCATGAAGTCAGAGAGGAGAGATGGAATTTCATGGGGTAGGAGGTTCTTCAACTGAGCCTTGAAGTAAAGATTTGAACAGGCAGGAAGAAATTACAATTGTGAAGCACAGGTAATTTTGAAGCATGGTGTCTACATGGGACAGAGAGGACACTCCTATTACAGAGCAGACTATAGCTGGCTGGTTAAAGTGCACAGGCTGCAGGAGGCCTTCACAAGATGAGAGGCAGTCTTAGAAGAAAACACATAAAGAGATTACAGAGGAAAAGTTGTATACCAGTTGGATCCCCTTTGATTGTCTTGGTCTTAAACTATCCACTCCACCTAAACTTCACACTCCTATTAGCTGTTTTGGCCTGGCTAGTGTCAGTTGTAGAGAATTCTCTCTTCCCATTCAAGACTGTTCAGTATCCACACCTTCAGTGGAAGCCTTTACCAACAAAATCTCTGGAAGTGTTTATTCCTCTCCTTTAGCTTGTTTTGGCTACATACGTTTATTCCACAGTAATGATGACTGTTTTGAGTAGGCCTTGTGCCCACTAGTGTGTCCCTTGAAGCATTGTGATGCTGTGAGAAATTGGGGGCACTTGTCACTTGGACTAGAGAAAAACCTCTGCCAGTACAGAAACTGGGGGCTCCATGGCATTCCCCATGAATCCAGCTCAGACCTGCCCTGGCACCACAGCAGCTCAAGGGTTTGCTATCCACTGTCACATGGGCTACTTGAACTTTAGCAGTGACCAAGTGCAAGTCAGCCATTGGTTAGGAGTGGACCAGTGAAGAAAGCTGAGCTTCTAGGTGGGTACCAATGGATTATATGAAATGCAGTTGTCAGTTTCTTAGACTATTTCTTGCTTTTACTCCCCATTGTTTCCTTGATCCTTCCACACCCCCACCTCTTCTCATTCTCAGGCAGGCAAATTCTATTACTTGCTGTTAAGAACTGGGAAGGAGGGAAAAATAGCTCCTACTTTCAATACAAAGGTATCTTAAGTGCTTTTCATGTGCAAATGTAAATTTGGGTAGGAACAAGATAAGATGAATCAGCAATATGGTACCTTTGAAGTAAATTTGACTTTCAGGATTTTGTTAAACTGCTGTAACATCTGCAGTAGGAAGCAGTGCTTCACCCACACCAAGACTCCATTGGGTGTGAAGTAGCTCAAAGAGCTTTTTGTGAAATCCTTTGGATTTCTGTCATTATAATGTTTTAGGAGAGCTGACATCAACAGCAGGGGATGGTGTACTGAGAGAAAGTTACTCTTGTTTGAGCTAAGGAGCTAGGAAAAGGAATGCCCTATATTTAATTTGAATGACCTATGTGGTACGACACAAAGGGTTCTTTTACACTCACACACTTACACAAATACCCACCCTCATCTTGCCCTAGTAACCAGGAAAATGTCCTGATACTCAGTTTAAAGGGATCCTGGATGTATGATTCAGTAAAATAATTCAATTAATGAATTACTAACAATAGGAACAATAATAAGTGGATATGTGGCTTCACCAGACCTTCCTGACCTTTGTATTATATTTGCTATTGTAACTCCTTTGTTCTCTGCCCACTGTGACACCATAAATGGTATAGTCAGGGGCCAATATCAGACTTGTGCTGTAGTCTAAATCCAGACCCCAGCTGGCCTCATTACCCATTCCTCAATTGCCAGTGATTGCAAGTGGAAAAGCAATTGTATCTCATGCAAAAGCTGACCAATGAATCTGTGCAGGGAGCCATGTTTGAGGCTCCCCACACCTCCTCCACATTATACAGAAGTTGTGAGTTGGCTCCACACGATGAAGATGCCTAGACTATAGGAAACTCACCATTGGAGAACCACCTCTGAGTTTTCAGTCATGGATGTACTCTGGGGCTGGATGCCTGCACTGACAGTGCCATGACAGTACAGAAATGGAGGTGGCTGGTAGACCTGGAGAGGCTACCCATGTTAGTGCACCTTGGATCTTGGCTGCTTGTGACAAGTGCCAAAACTCTTGGTATCCTTCTTGTGCAACAGATTGTCGTGACTGTTACCTTTGCTTTAGGCAATTCCTTAAGAGGAGGAATAAGCCCACAAGGTCTAGAGAGAAGGGGAAAAATAGAATATTAAGATCTGAACTTAATTTCTTAGTGAGCAGGATTAGGAAAGATGACTTATTGTTTTTAATTTTGTTTTCATTCTAAGTAAATGATCCTAGGAATGATTAGGTTATTTGAGCAAGACCCTTTTCTGTTTTGGTATTCCTGAATATAGAGCCTCCCTGATTACAAACCTCTGATGTAGGAATGGACTTGTAGTGTGTGTTTTTCAAATCTACCTCTCTTCATCTACTGGGTGTGATTATACTTTAAGGCTGGTAAGGGAAATACAAAGCTCTTTATTGGGTAGTGTAGTGCTGATCTGAAAGCAAAACAAAACAAACCTGTTTTTGTTGGAGGAAGGAAATGTATCAGGTTAAAGGAGAATGTAAATTTAGCTAGTTAGAGGATCTGTGGAGGTTTAACACTGCAGTTCTGGTGCTTTATTTACTTAAAGAGCATGTATTGGTCTCAGTACTAACACTATTCCAGGTGCTTGAGGTCCATCTGAGCAAAGACTTAGAGGAGAGGGCATCATGCAGGGAGCAATCTGGAATAGAGTGCTCCAGGCAGAAGGAATAGCCAGTGAAAGGCTTCAAGGCTAGAGTGTGCCTCCCATGCTCTGGGGACCCTCAGGAGCCAGTATGGCTGGAATCAGTACACAAGGGGTGAGTGGGGTACAGAGGCAATGAAGAATGCCAGACCACAGAAAACCTTATAGGCTACTGAATGTCTTCAGCTTTTACTTTGGAGGAATTAGGGAGCCATGCAGGGCTCTGGACAGAGGAGTGATCTGTCTAACTTACATTTTAAAGGGATTAGTTTGGCTGCTCTATTACGAATAGTGTTGTAGGGCAAAGTCCAAAGCAGGGAACCAGTTAGAAAGCTGTTGCAGTAATTTGAGCGAGCAAAGCCTCAAGGAAGCAGAAGAAAGTGATCAGAATTGGGGTATATCCTGAAAGTAGACCACCTTGATTTCTTGATGGATTGAGTATGAGAATAGAAGAGGATGACTGTCTATTTTTTGGCCCAAGCACCTGGAATATGGAGCCAGCATCACTGAGAGGGGAAACTGAGGTAAAATTTAGGCTTTCTGGGGAGGACCAGGAATTTGTTTTGGAAATGTTGTGGGTGAGCTAGCTATTTGACCTGCAAGTGATGGTCAGATAGGATATACAAGTCTGGAGTTTGGGAGAGCAGCTAGGTAAGTTTGAGGGTCTTAAGGAAATGGATGGTATTAAATCCTTGGAAACCAGGGGATGGAGAGAAGAGAATGTTCAAGCACTGAGCCTTGGTGGGTAGCCTGACATTGTGACATTGGAGGAAGAGGGGAAAGTTTGAAAAAAGTACTGCTAAGTAAAGCAGGAGTGTGATGTTCTGGAAAATTATATAAAGAAGGAAGGAGTTACTGGCTGTCCTGAGTGCTGCAGATACAAGATGAAGACCATGGCATCTGAGACAGCAAACAGCCATCTTCGTTGGTTGAGTTTTGTGTAAAGGAGAGCAAGGAAATGGGCTGCAGCTTAGAGAGGAAGAAGTTGGATCAAGAAAAGGATATTTTTAAGAAGAAAGAAAAAAATGCGGGGTTGAATGTTCAATAAAGAGAAAAACTGTTGCTGTACAAGGGACTGGAAAGATTTGCTAAAATGCTATGAATGTCCTGGCTGGGATACAGTTTAGATGCTGAGTGATCTAGCAGCCGTCAAGGGCCATGAGGAGGCATGCTAATGAAAACAGAATAACAAAACGGAAAGAGCCTGGATTCTTAATCATCATAGAGCTGCCATACGAGCTCTACATACCAACTTCTGGACCAACCTTTTTACATCTAAGAGTAATAAACCTCTTTTCCTGCTAATAGGTTCTTAAGAAAAAAATTCAAACACATAAAAATTAAAAATTTCACAGTAAACACCCACTGTATAGTTTCTATAATGTTTTTTTCTATACCTGTTTTATATATTCATCTCTCTACCCATCCATTGATCCATCTTTTTCAGGGACAGTCCAAAGTAAATTTAGGCATCTTGTACATTCCACCCCCAGTCACTCAAGTATGTATACCCACTACCTAGAGTTTAATACCTGCTTACATTTGTTTGATGATAAAAATGTACATAGTAAATGCTCGATCTTACTGTAACATTTCTTAAATTTTAATTCCAGTATAGTTAACATCAGTGTTATATTAATTTCAAGTATACCATAAAGTGATTGAACAATTTCATACATCATTCGGTGCTCATCACGATAAATGCATTCCTTAATCTCCATTTATTTTGCCCTCAACCCCCTTGCCTCTGATAACCCAGTTTGTTCTCAATAGTTAAGAATCTGTTTCTTCGCTTTGCTCTTTGTCCTTTGCTCATTTGTTTTTCTTAAATTCCACAAATGAGTGAAATCATATGCTACTTATCTTTCTCTGAACTTATTTCACTTAGCATTGTACTCTAGCTCCATCCTTGTCATCGTAAAGGCAAAGTTTCATTCTTTTTTATAGCTGAAAAATATTCCATTGGGTGTATATATACCACATGTTACTGTAATATTTGATGACTGTTTCTCTAGTATAACTGACATGTTACATATTAGGTTCAGATATACAACATAATGATTTGACATCTATGTAAATTGTGAAATTATTACCACAATAAGTCTAGTTCACAGCCATCACCACACAGTTATAAAAATTGTTTTTTGTGATAACTAAGATTTTTTTAAGATTTTATTTTTTTGACAGAGATCACAAGTAGGCAGGCAGGCAGGCAGAGGGAGAGGGGGAAGCAGGCTTCCTGCTGAGCAGGGAGCCTGATGCGGGGCTCGATGCCAGGACCCTGAGATCATGACCTGAGCCAAAGGCAGAGGCTTAACCCACTGAGCCACACAGGCGTCCCCTAAGATTTTTAATTATTTGACAGTGAAAGAGATCACAAGTAGGCAGATACTCAGAAAGGGGAGTGGAGAGACCCTCCACCGAGTGGAGAGCCCGATGCAGGGCTCCATCCCAGGACCCTGAGCCGAAGGCAGAGGCTTAACCCACTGAGCCACCCAGGTGCCCCAATAACTAAGATTTATTCTTAGCAACTTTCAAATATGCAATGCAGTTGTATAACTATAGTCATCATGTTGTACATTATATCCACATGACGTATAACTGGAGTTTTGTAATTTTTGACCTATTTTGTCTACCACCCACCCCACTCCTCATCTTTGGCAACCACCAGTATGTTCTCCCTATCTGGGGCAAGCTCCTTTGGCATTTATCTATTTCTGATTTACTACACATGGCATAATGCCCTCAAGGTCCATCTTTGTTGTTGCAAATGACAGGATTTCCTTTATTTTATGCTTGAACAATATTCCATTGTATGTACGACATTTCCATGATCTGTTCATCCATTGATGGACCCTTGGTTTGTTTCTGTATTTTGGCCATTTTAAATAATGCTGTACTGTACATGGAGGTGCATACATCTTGTGGAGTTAGTGTTCTCTGTTTTAGATAAATACCCAGAGATAGGATTACTAGGCCATATGGTAGTTCTAGCTTTAATTTTTTTGAGGAACATCCTGTTTTTCATAGTGGCTCCACAATTTGCATCCCCACTAACAATGTACAAGAGTTCCTTTTCTCTACTTCCTTCCCAACACTTGTTTTGTTTTGTTTTTTTCTTGATACTAGCCATTCTAACAGGGGTGAAGTGATCTCATTGTGGTTTTGATTTTATATTTCCCTGATTAGTGATGCTGAGCAGCTTGCCATGTATTTATTGGCTATTGGTATGTCGTCTTTGGAAAAATGTCTATTCAGATCCTCTGTCATTTTTTTAATCAAAAGTTTTTACTACTGAGTTGTAAGAGTTCCTCTATATTTAAGATATTATATCCTTATCTATATATGGTTTGGAAAATTTTCTTCAGTAGGTTGGCTTTTCATCTTGTGGATGGTTTTCTTTGCTGTGCAGAAGTTTTTAGTATGATGTAGTCTCATTTTTGTTTTTACTTCTGCCTTTATTTTTGGTGTCAGCTTCAGAAACTCACCACCAAGACCACAGCAAAGATTAATGTCTGTTTCCTTCTAAGAGTTTTATGGTTTCAGGTTTCACATTTAGGTCTTTTCATGGGTGTTCAGAATTTGATACATTTTTTAAAATTTATTTTTATTATTATTTGCCCAGGGGTAGAGGTCTGTGAATCATCAGGCTTATGCCTTTCACAGCATTCACCATAGCACAAACCCTCCACAATGCCCATAACCCATCCACCCTATCCCTACCCTCCCACCCCCTAGTAACCCTCAGTTTGTTTTGTGAGATTAGGAGTCTCTTATGGTTTGTCTCCTTCCTGATCCCATCTTGTTTCACTATTTTTCCCTCCCTATCCCCCACAACCCCTCACTCTGCCCCTCAAGTTCCTCATATCAGAGAGATATGATAATTGTCTTTCTCTTATTGACTTATTTCACTCAGCATAATACCCTCTAGTTCCATCCATGTCGTTGCAAAGGGCAAGATTACGTTTCTTTTGATGGCTGCATAGTATTCCATTGTATATATATATACCACAGCTTCTTTATCCATTCATCTGTTGATGGACATCTAGGTCCTTTCCATAGTTTGGCTATTGTGGACATTGCTGCTATAAACACTCAGGTGCATGTGCCTCTGAGGATCACTACCTTTGTATCTGTAGGGTAAATACCCAGTAGTGTGATTGCTGGGTTGTAGGGTAGCTCTATTTTCAGCTTTTTGAGGAATCTCCACACTGTTTTCCAGAGTGGCTGCACCAGCTTGCATTCCCACCAAGAGTGTAGGAGGGTTCTCCTTTCTCCACATCCTCGCCAACATCTGTCATTTCGTGACTTGTTGATTTTAACCATTCTGACTGGTGTGAGGTGGTATCTCACTGTGGTTTTGATTTGTATTTCTCTGATGCCGAGTGATGTTGAGCACTTTCTCATGTGTCTGTTGGCCATTTGGATGTCTTCTTTGGAGAAATGTCTGTTCATGTCTTCTGCCCATTTCTTGACTGGGTTATTTGTTTTATGGGTATTGAGTTTGAGAAGCTCTTTATAGATTTTGGATACAAGTCCTTTATCTGATATGTCATTTGCAAATATCTTCTCCCATTCTGTCAGTTGTCTTTTGGTTTTTTTGACTGTTTCCTTTGCTGGGCAAAAGCTTTTCATCTTGATGAAATCCCAATAGTTCATTTTGCCCTTGCTTCCCTTGCCTTTGGTGATGTTCCTAGGAAGACGTTCCTGTGGCTGAGGTTGAAGAGGTTGCTGCCTGTGTTCTTAAGGATTTTGATGGATTCCTTTCTCACATTGAGGTCTTTTATCCATTTTGAGTCTATTTTTGTGTGCTATGTAAGGAAATGATCGTTTCATTTTTCTGCATGTGGCTTTCCTGTTTCCCCAACCCCATTTGTTGAAGAGACTGTCTTTTTCCCACTGGACATTCTTTCCTGCTTTGTCGAAGATTAGTTGACCATAGAGTCGAGGGTCCATTTCTGGGCTCTGTATTCTATTCCACTGATCTATGTGTCTGTTTTTGTGCCAGTACCATACCGTCTTGATGATGACAGCTTTGTAATAGACCTTGAAGTCTGGAATTGTGATGCTGCCAACTTTGCTTTNATTCGGGGTCTTTTCTGGTTCCATATAAATTTTAGGAGTAATTGTTCCATTTCTTTGAAATAAATTGCTGGTATTTTGATGGGGATTGTATTAAATGTGTAGATTGCTCTAGGTAACATAGACATTTTCACAATATTCTTCCAATCCATGANGAGCATGGAATGTTTTTCCACTTCTTTGTGTCTTCCTCAATTTCTTTCATGAGTACTTTATAGTTTTCTGAATACAGATTCTTTGCCTCTTTGGTTAGGTTTATTCCTAGGTATCTTATGGTTTTGGGTGCAATTGTAAATGGGATTGACTCTTTAATTTCTCTTTCTTCTGTTTTGTTGTTGGTATATAGAAATGCAACTGATTTCTGTGCATTGATTTTATATCCTGACACTTGACTGAATTCCTGTGTGAGTGCTAGCAGTTTTGGAGTGGAGTCCTTTGGGTTTTCCACATAAAGTATATCATCT
>LNAC01000581.1:426465-603352 GCA_002007465.1 Ailurus styani
CTCCCCCCTCTCTTCCTTTTCTGGGATCCCAATTATTCTAATATTATTTCATCTTATGGTATCACTTATCTCTCAAATTCTCCCCTCATGGTCCAGTAGTTGTTTGTCTCTCTTTTCATCCTCTTCTTTGTTCTCTGATGTTTTGTCTTCTAAATCACTATGTCTTCTGCCTCATTTATCCTAGCAGTAAGAGCCTCCATTTTAAATTGCACCTCATTAATAGCTTTATTGATTTCAGCTTGGTTAGATTTTAGGTCTTTTATTTCCCCAGAAAGGATTTTTATTTCTCTAGAAAAGGCTTCTCTATTATCCTCCATGGTTTTTTTGAGCCCAGCCAGCACCTTAAGAATTGTCATTCTGAACTCTAGTTCTGTCATGTTACTATTGTCCACACTGATTAGGTCCCTAGCCATCATTACTGCCTCTTGTTCTTTTTTTTGTGTTGATTTTTTTCCGCCTTGTCATTTTATGCAGATAAGAATAGATGGATGAGAGAACCAAATACTAAAAGGTAGCAATGACCCCAGAGAAATATACACTAACCTAATCAGAAGAGACCTGGAACTGGGGAGAAAGGAGGGAAAAAAACAAAAAAACAAAAAACAAAACCAACCAAACAAAAAGAAAACAAAACAAGAATAAATAAAACAAAATCCTATATCTATATTATCTATTTCTGTTTCTATATCTATGTCTGTCTCTGACTCTATATCTATCTCTATCTCTGTATCTATCTCCTATCTCTATCTCTTTTAGACTGGTGAATTGAACAGACCCTATATGTATACAAAAAATAAGGTTAAATACAATAAAGGGATAAAATATGATTATCCCAATGAAAATTTAAAAAGATTAAAAAGTGTTAAGATATAATAGTTAAAAACATTAAAATAGGAAAAAGGAAAAAATTTAAAAGAAAGTAAGAAACTTCAAAGAAAAAAAATTCAAAGAATTTAACTTTGAACGACTAAAGAATCATGGGGAAAAAGCCGTGAATTCTCTGTGTTGCTTTCCCCTAGCTCCAGAGTTCCACAATTTTCGGCAATCTCAAACTTGACTTTGGCTGGATGTTTTTTTTTTTTTTTTTCCTGGTCTTCTGGGGGAGGGGCCTGTTGCTGTGATTCTCAAGTGTCTCTGCCGGAGGTGGATTCCCACTGCCCTCGCCAGGGGCCAGGCTAAGTAAACAGCTCAGGTTCGCTTTCAGGTGCTTTTGTTCCCTGAACGCTTTCCATACCTCGTTGGAGGACGGGACTGAAAATGGCGGCTCCCAGTCTCGGAGCCGAGAGCCTGGGGCCTCAGTCCTCAGCGCGCCTCAGAGAAAAGCAGTCCCTCCCGTCTCCTGGTCTCCGGCCGCTCTCCGAGCTCACCCGGCCTGTGACCATCGTGTCTCTCTTCTCCCATTCAGAATCTCCGAACCCGGCAGATTCCTGCAGCCGCTCTCGCACCACTGTTCCCGGGGGAGGAAGGAGGGGGTCTCTTCGGGTCTGCCGCCCATGGGGTCCCCGCTCACAGATCAGCGGCCCAGCTGAGCTTCAGATCACAGCCCAAGGTAACCCCGAGCTGAGAGACACCTCAGCTCAGCTCTGTCTCTCCCGCCGGCTTCTCTCTGAGACCTGGGAGCTTGGTTGCACTCAGACATTCCTGGTCTTTTGTGTCCCCATGGGTCCTGAGACCACACTGTCCCTGCAGGGGCTTCACCCCCCACTTGGCCTCTGGGGCGACATCCCTCAGTGGAGCCGACTTCTAACAGTTCCGAGTCTGTGCTCCGCTGCTCGCTCCCTTGCCGGCAGCCGGCCCCTCCCCCCAGGGTCTATCTTCCCGTCGCCTCAGATTCACTTCTCCGCACAGCCTACCTTCCAGAAAGTTGTCTATTTTCTGTTCCTGGAATTGCTCTTCTTCTCTTCGACCTCAGGTAGAATTTGTAGGTGTTCAGAATAGTTTGATAGCTATCTGGGTGAATTTCTGGGACCTGATGATAATCGGTCTCCTACTCTTCCGCCATCTTGCCGCTCCTCCAGAATTTGATCTTTATCTAGCTGTGTTCAAGTAAGGAGGCAGGCTTAGGGTCACCCTATTGTTCCTCCTCCATCTCTTACCTATCTCCACTTCACATTTGGGTCTTTAATCCATTTTTGAGTTAACCTTTGAGTGTAGTGTTAAGATAGTGGCCAGTTTCATTATTTTGCATGTGGATGTCTAGGTTTATCAATACCATTTATTGAAGATACTGTTCTTTCCTCATTGCATATTCTCATCTACTTTGTAAATCAGTTTGAAATCAGAGTATGCTGGCTTCAGCTTTGTTTTTCTTAAGATTTTGCTACTTTGGTCTTCTGTGGCTTCATACAAATTTTAGGATTACTTGTTCTAGTTCTGTGAAAAATGTCATTGGAATTTTGATAAAGATTGAATCTTTATCTGTAGATTGAAAAAATCTGTAGATTGTTTTGGATAGTATGGACATTCTAACAGTAGTCTTCCAGTCCATGAGCATGGCATCTTTCCATTTATTTGTGTCATCTTCAGTTTATTTCATTGATTTTTTTTTTAATAGGTTTCAGTCTAGAGGTCTTTCACCCTTTTGGCTAATTTCATTTCTAGATATTCTTTCTGATGTAAATTAGGTTGGAAATGAGATTGTTAATTTTACTTTTTCCTAATTTGTTAGCATATAGAAATGTATCTTTTGTACTTGGATTTTTGTGTGTGTCCCATAACTTAATTCATTTATTATTTCTAACAGGGATGTGTGTGTGTGTGTGTGTGTGGTTGATTTTCTATATATGTCATCTGCAAATGGTGACAAGTTTTGCTTTTTTCAGTTTGGATGTCTTTTTTTTTTTCTTGCCTAATTGCTCTGGATAGGAATTCTAAATACTTTGTTGAATAAAAGTAATCCTTGTCCTATTCCTGATCTTAGAGAAAAAGCTTTCTGCTCTTCACTGTTGAGTATGATGTTAGCTGTGGGCTTGTCAAAAAATCCTTTATGATGAGGTATATTTCTTCTTTACCCACCTTTTTGAGAGTGGGTGTAGTTAATTTGACTTTTGGCAGATGATACAGCTGTATAACCTTAATCCTCACCAATCTATAGAACAATACCATTATTCTGGAAAATTTCCTCATGCCCGTTCCCAATAAACCCTTGCTTGCACCTCCTTCCCCAAAGGCCACTATTTTTTTTTATTTGTTTTGACCATGTATTAGTTTCCCTATTCTAAAGCCAGATAAATGGAATCTTGTTCATCTTTTTAAATTATGTTCGTGTAAGGTAACTTTTTGTGCAGAAAAATGTCTTTCCACTTTGCCTCGTTGCTGAATTTATCAGTAGTTCATTCTTTTCTATGGACAAGGAATATTCTATAAATATGCTAAAGTTTGCTTATTCTGTTGGTGGATACCTGGTCTATTTGCAGTTTTTGCCTATTATAAATAAAAATATAAACATTCTAATACAATTTATAGACAATCATTTTTTTCTTGTATGGAGTTCCTGGGTCATAGAATAGGTATATTCTATGAGACTTTTTTTTTTTTCAGAGCAGTTGCACTATTTTACATTCCTACCAACAATGTATGCAGGTTCCAGTTGTACTACATCTGTACCCACATTTGGTGTTGCTGGTTTTTTAAGATGTAGCCACTCTAGTGTGTGTATAGTGATATTTCATTGTGGCTTTAATTTGCATTTTCCTGATAACTAATGATTTTTTTGTTTTTAATATGCTTTTGGCTACATATGCATCTTCCTTTATAAAATATCTGTTTATATCTTTCCTCTGTTGGGGGTTTTTGTTTTTGAGTCTTTGAGTGTTGATTCATGAGCTGTTAGTTTTGCAGATATTGTTTTCCTATCTACAGTTTGTCCATAATACTTAATGATATGATCAAAAATTTTTAATTTTGATGAAGCCTGGCCTATGAAATTTTTCTTATTTATGATTGCTGTTCTCTGTCCTGTCTAAAATATTTGCTTACTCTCAGGTTGCAAAGATAGTTATTTTTTAAAGAAGTTTTATAATTTTACAATTAGGATTATAATCCATCTTGACTTAGTGTTTGGGTACTATATGAGGTAACGGGCCAAGATTCACTATTTTCTGAATGGATATCCTTCTAGCCCCATTAGTTGAAAATGGTGTATTTCTTCATTTATTCTTAAAATTTTCTCATCAGTGTCTCATAATTTTCAATATAGATATCTTACATGTCTTTTATTTATAAACTAAATATTAAGGGTTTTGTCTTACGCTGTTGTAGATTATTTTTTAGTTCCATTTTTCAATTGTTTACACACTTGTATATAAAATACAATTGACTTTTGCCCATTTTATACGGTCTGGTCTTGGTAAACTCACTCATTCTAGTTTTAGAGATTTTTTAAAAAGGATTTTTCTATGCAACTAATGATATCTTCATATAAAGACTAAGTTTTTTAAACCTCTGTTACTGCTGCAAATAACAGAAAGAAACATTATATTGAACCCTATTTAATCATAGAAGTATCACTAGTGGGATTTGATTAAAGAACCAATGCCAAACACAATGAAACTCATCACAGTATTTATAGTTTTCAAAAATGTTTCCAACTAAATGTTCAATAATAGGGGATTGGTTCAATAAATTTGTGGTACATAAATTCATAATAAAACATGGAACCATTAAACTTCTTCTTGGATAATATTTGAGTATGGGAAAATAGTGGTATATTATGTGGGGGGAAAATCCAGGATACAAAGTAATCAGAATAATGTATTAAAAAATATTTCAAATTCTTGGTGTGATAATAGTTTGACTTGTGTGGATTAATAGTCATTCAGGAATCCAAGGTGATTATGGCCCATCATACCTTTAGAAATTGAAGTATAGTTAGCACATATGATAAACATCAGGTGTACAACATAGGATTTTTGACACTTATTGTGGTGATCAATTCATGTATATGTCTAGTTATCTGTCACTGTACATAGGAAATATAGTCCATATTGTGATAACTATGCTGTATTTTACATCTCTGTATCTTATTGATTATGTAACTAGAAGTTTGTACCATGTAATTCCCTTCACCTATTTTGCTCATCCACTAACCTCCCCTGCCCTGAAAACTACCAGTTTTCTGTATTTGAGTCTGTTTTTTGGTTCATTTGTTTTGTTTTTTGATTCCACATGTAAGTAAAATCATATGATGTACCTTTCTCGGACTTATTTTAATTAGCACAATACCCTTTGGGTCCATCCATGTTGTCACAAATGGGCAAGATTTCATTAATTTTTAAGATTTTATCTTAGTGCACATGAGCTGGGGGAGGAGCAAAGGGAGAAGGAGAGAGAATATCTCAAGAAGGCTCCATGCTAAGCATGACATGGGACTCGATTCTAAACTCTTAAGATCATGACCTGAGTCAAAATCAAGTCAGACAGTTAACTGACTGGGCTGCCCAGGTGGCCAGAGATTTCATTATTTTTTACATGTGAGTACTACTCCACTGTGTGTGTGTGTGTACCACATCTTCCTTTTCCATTTATCTATTGATATTTGGATGCTTCCATATCTTCACTGTTGTAAATAATGCTACGATGAACATAGGGGTGTGTATGGCTTTTCAGATTACTATATTTGTTTTCTTCAGATAAATACCCAGAAGCAGAATTGCTGGATTTGCATGGTAGTTATATTCTTAATTTTTTGAGAGACCTGCATAGTATTTTTCATAGTGACTGCACAAATTTACATTCTCACTGACAGTGTATGAATGTTCCTTTTTCTCTACATCCACACCAACACTTGTTATTTCTTGTCTTTTTGATACTAGACATTCTGACAGGTGTCAGATTACTTCACTGTGGTTTTGGTTTCCATTTCCCTGATCATTATGATTACTGATATTAGGCATTTTTTCAGTTCATTTGTCATCTGTATGTCTCATTAGAAAAATATCTATCCAGGTTCTCTGCCCATTTTTAAAATTGAATTGTTTTCGTGTTGATTTGTTAGGAGTTCTTCATATATTTTAGGTATTAATCCCTCATTGAGTATATCATTGCAGATAGCTTCTTCCATTCAGTAGGTTGCCTTTTTGTTCTGTTGGTTTCCTTGGCCATACAAAAGCTTTTAATTTGGTGCAATTCCAATAGTTTCTTTGCTTTTGTTTCCCTTGCCTGAGGAGACTGATCCAAAAAAATGTTGCTAAGTCTGGTGTCCAAGGGTTTATTGTCTGTTTTCTTTTATGTTTTATGGTATGGAGTTTTAAGGTTTCAGATGTCACATTTAGCTCTTTAATCCATTTTATTTTTGTATATGATAAAGTGGTACGGTTTTCCCAGCACTGTTTATTGGAAAGATTTTTCTTGTTCCCATTGGATATTCTTGACTCCTTCATTACAGTTTAACCATGTAAGTGTTCATTTATTTCTGGGCTCTGTGTTCTGCTCCATTGATCTACGTGTTTTTGTGCCAGAACCATACTATTTACTATAACTTTGTTAGTAGCCTGAAATAAGGGAGCACAATACCTCCAGCTTTGTTCTTAAGATTGTTTTGGCTATGTGGGTCTTTTCTAACTACATAAAAATTTTAAGATTATTCTAGTTCAGAGAAAAATACTACCAGTATTTTGATATGGATTGCCTTGAATCTGTAGATAGCTTTGAGTATGGGTATTTTAATACTATTCTTCCAATCCATGAGCATGGTATATATATGTGTGTGTGTGTGTGTGTGTGTGTGTGTGTGTGTGTATACACATACATACATATTTTTTGTTCATCCTTAATTTCTTCCATCAATGTCCTACATTTTCATAGTACAGTTCTTCAATTCCTTGATTTAAATTTATTTCTAGGTATTTTATACTTTTTGATGTAATTGAAAATGGGATAGTTTTCTTATGCTCTTTCTGATAGTTCGTTATTACTGTATGGAAATGTAACAGATTTCTGTAAATTTTACATCCTGCAATTTTACTCAATTCATTTATTCTAGTTTTTATGGAGGGTCTGTAAATTTCCTATAGTATAATGTCATCTTCAAATAGTGACCATTTTACTTTTTTCTTAACAAGTTAGATAACTTTTATTCCTTGTCTTATTGCTAGGCTAGGACTTCTAGTACAATGCTAAATAAATTGGCAAGAGTGGGCATCCTTGTCTCATTCCTGATCTTAGAGAAAGTTTTGGGTTTTTTTTTCCCCCTCAGCTTTTCACCATTAAGTATGATGTTAGCCATGGCTTATATATAGCCTTTATTATGTTAAAATGTGTTCCTGCTATACCCACTTTGTTGAGTCTTTATCAAAATGGTTATAGAATTTTGTCCATTTTCCTGCATCTATTGAGATATGATTTTTATGCTTTTGTAAATGTGTTGCATCATGTTGACTTTTTTTTTTTAATGGATATTGAACCAGATTGGCATCTCTGGAATAAATCTCATGTGCTAGTGATGTGTGATCTTTTTAATGTATTGTCGAATGTGGTTTGATAATATTCTGTTGAGGATTTCTATGTTTGTGTTCTTCAGTAATTTTGTCCTGTAAGTTTTCCTTTTGTTTGACTGACTTTATCAACAGTAATTCTGACCTGATAAATTTGGAAACATTTTTCCCTCCTCCTCCTTCCCCCCCTTCTCCTTTTTTTGAATGATTTGAGAAGGTAAGTATTTTCTTTTAAAGTTTGGTAAAATTCATCTGTGAAACCATATGGTTTTGGACTTGTGTTCATAGGGAGCTTTTTGATTACTGACTTATTTTATTGCTAGTAACCACTCTCCTCAGATTTCACATTTTTTCCTGATTAAGTCTTGTATGTTTCTAGAAATATATCCATTTCTTCTAGGTTGTCTAATTTGTTGGCTTATAATTTTTTATAGAAAGCTCTAATTAGAGATAACTAGTTATCTCTAATAATTAGAGATAGTTATCTCCAATAATTAGAGATAATTATTAATAATTAATTTAAAATAGTTAATTGTAAATTCTTTTCTGATTTTAGGTGCTTTTTTTCTTCAGGAGTCTGGCTAATGAATTATCAATTTTGTTCATAATTTTAAAGAATCAGCTCTTAGTTTCATTGATCTTTTCTATTGTGTTTTTTGTCTCTATTTCATTTATTTCACTCTGATATTTATAATTTCTTCTCACTTTGGGCTGTGCTTGTTCTTTTTCTTTTCCTTTAACTGTAAGACTGGATTATTTGATACATTTTTTTTTCTGAAGGTAGGCTTATATTGCTGTAGACTTCCCTCTTAGAACTGCTTTTGTTTCATCCCATAAATTTTGCAATGTTTTGTTTTCATTTTTGTCTCAAGGTATTATTTCCTTTCTAACTTCTTCATTGACCCATTGGATGTTTAGTGGCATGTTGTTTAGCCTTTGCATGTTTGTGTTTTTTCCAGTTTTTAAAATTTATTTTGTAATTTTAGTTTGATACCATTGTAGTCATAAAAGATGCTTAATGATTTCAGCCTTAAATTCATATTGTGGCCTAACATGTGACCTATCCTGGAGAATGTTCCATGTGCATTTGAAAAGAACATGTATTGTGCTGTTTGGGGATAGAATGTTAAGTCTATCTGGTCTAATGTGTTTAAAGTCCCTGTTTATTTTGTCTGTGTGCTTTCTCCATTGATGTAAGTGGGATGTTAAAATTTTCTTACTATTGATATCAATTTCTCAATGTCTGTTATTTGCTTTAGGTATTTAGGTTTTCCTTTATTGGGTGTATAGATATTTATAATTATTAAACCCTCTTGATCACTGTATCACTATGTCGTGACTTTGTCTTGATAGAATCTTAGATAAAAAAGACTTTAAAACAAAGTGCTTCTTCAGATTTTTTTTTTCATTTGCATGGAATATTTTTTTCCATTCCTTAACTTTCATTCTAGGTCTTTAGGTCTGAAGTCTTTTTGTAGGCAGCATATAGATTTTTTTCCCCATTCAGTTATCCTATGTATTTTGATTGCAGCATTTAGTCCACTTACATTTAAGGTAATTATTAATAGGTATGTACTTATTGCCATTTTAATTGTTTTTTTTGGGGGGGGTCTTGCTCTTATCTGTTCCTTTCTTCCTTTGCTCTCTTCCCTTGTGGTTTGATTTATTTTTAATGTTTGGATTCCTTGCTCTTTATACTTTGCAGACCTATTACAAGTTTTTCGGCTTATTGTTACCATAAGTTTCATATATAATACTCTATAGCAGTCAATTTTCAGATGATTTTTCTCAAGTTTTCACCCATTCTGAAAGCACTGCATTTTCATTCTGCACCCCACATTTTATGTAGTTGTCATATTTTACATGTTTTTGTTTTGCGTATCCCTTAACTAATTGTTAAAATGTGTATTCTGCCCAAAGCAATCTGTACTTTCAACAACGTCCCAATCAAAATAACAATGGTATTTTTCAAAGTACTGGAACAAACAATCCCAAAGTTTGTATGGAACCAGAAAAGACCTCGAATTGCCAAGGAAATGTTGATAAAGAAAAAGCTAGGGGCATCATGTTGCTTGATTTTCAAGCTATATTACAAAGCTATGATCACCAAGACAGCATGGTCCTAGCACAGAAACAGACACATAGATATATGGAACAGAGTAGAGAGCCCAGATATAGACTCTCAACTCTATGGTCAACTAATCTTCAACAAAGCAGGAAAAAATATCCAATGGAAAAAGACAGTCTCTTCAGTATACGGTGCTGGGAAAATTGGACAGCTAAGTACAAAAGAATGAAACTTGTCCATTCTTACACCATACACAGATGATAAACTCAATCAATGAAAGACCTCAATTTGAGACAGGAATCCTTCAAAATCCTAGAGAAGAACATAGGCTGCAACCTTTTTCAACATCAGGCACAGCAACTTCTTTCTAAACACATCTCCAAAGGCAAGCAAAACAAAACTTCTGGGACTTCAGGATAAAAAGATTCTGCACAGGAAAGGAAATAGTCAAGAGACAACCCATGGAATGGAAGAAGATATTTGCAACTGACACTACAGATAAAGGGCCATATCCAAGATCTATAAAGAACTTCTCAAACTCAGCACCCAAAAAACAAATAAGTCAAAAAATGGGCAGAAGACATGAACAGATGAATGGATAAACATGTGGTTCATATATACAATGGAATATTACTCCGCCATCAGAAAGGATGAATACCCAACATTTGCATCAACATGGATGGAACTGGAGGATATTATGCTAAGTGAAATAAATCAAACAGAGAAATGAACAATTATATGGTTTCACTTATTTGTGGAACATAAGGAATAGCATGGAGGACATTAGAAGGAAGGGAAAAATGAAGGGGGGAAATCAGAGGGAGAGATGAACCATGAGACACTTTGGACTCCAGGAATCAAACTGAGGGTTTTAGAGGGGAGGGTGGAGAGGGGATGCATAAGCCCAGTGATGGGTATTAAGGAGGGCACATATTGCATGGAGCACTGGGTGTTATATGCAAAAAATCATGGAACGTCAAAAACTAATGATATACTGTATGGTGACTAACATAATAAAAAATTATTAAAAAGTATTGTAGATATAGTTGACTTTTTTCTTTTTTTTAAATTAGCCAACATATAGTGCATCACTGGTTTTTGATAGAATGTTCAATTATTCATAAGTTGTATATAACACCCAGTGCTCATCACATCATGTGCTCTCCTTAATGCCCATCACCCAGTTATTCAATCCCCCCACCCACTTCCCTATCTAGCTTTATGAATGGTTGATTCACTACCTTTATTATGTTTGTTTTTTACCAGTGAGCTTTCTTCTTTCCTAATTTTTTTCTATTGTGGCCTTTTCCATTTAGAGTCTTTTAAAATTGCTTGTAAGGCTGGCATTGTGATGAGAAACTTTCTCTAACTCTTTGTCTGGGAAACTCTTTCTCTCCAAGTCTGAATGAAAATCTTAGTGTAAATATTTTTGGTTGTAGGTCTTTTCTTTTCTTTCCTTTCAGCACTTTGAGTATATTATGCCATTCTGTGTTGGCCTGCAAATTTTCTGCTGACAAGTCAGTGGATAGTCTTATGGGATTTCTCTTATATGTAACTAGTTGCTTTTCTTTTGCTTTTAAGGTTCTTTGTTTAATTTTTGCCATTTTAATTATTATGTGTCTTGGTGAGGAGCTCTTTGGGTTTATCTTGTTTAGGACTCTCTATGAATCCTGGATTTTAATGTCTGTTCCCTTCTCCCAGATTAGGGAGTCTTTGAGCTGTTACTCTTCAAAATAAATTTCCTTTCTCATTCTTTTGTCTTCCTGGGATCCCTATAATAATGGTAGTATACTCGATGGTGTCCCAGAGGTCCCTTAAACTATCCCAATATTTTAAAATTCTTTTCGCTGTGAAACTTGGATATTTTCCACTACCCCATTTTCCAGATCACTAATCCATTTTGCATCTCTAATCTGTTGTTGATTCCCAGTAGTGCATTTTTCATTTCAGTTATTATATCCTTCAGCTCTGATTAGTTCTTTATCTTCTCTTAAAGTTTTCACTGTGTTTATCCATTCTCCTGAATTCATTGATCATCTTTATGACC
The DNA here is from genome assembly GCA_002007465.1 of Ailurus styani. Lineage (NCBI taxonomy): Eukaryota > Metazoa > Chordata > Mammalia > Carnivora > Ailuridae > Ailurus > Ailurus styani. The sequence continues at coordinate 438,014 of LNAC01000581.1, forward strand.
ATAACTTTGAATTTTTTATCAGGTAGATTGCTTATCTCCATCTTGTGTACTTTTCTGAGGTTTTATCTTGTTCTTTCATTTGCAACATGTTCCTTCATCTCCTAATATGCCTCTGTGTTCTATGTATTAGGTAGATCAGCTACATCTGGTCTTGGAGTGGCCTTATGTGGAACGCATCCTGTAGTGTCCAGAAACTCAGTCATTACTGGTCATCAGAACCAGGTATTCCAGGGGTATCCCCTATGTGGTCTGCATGTGCCCTTTTGTGGCTGGGTCACAATTTCTGTAGGTGTGCTAGTGGGTGGGCCTGACCCCTGGCCTGGCTGACTGCAATATGTTGCCTAGACTGCTGTGGGTACACCAGTGGGTAGTGCTGTTCCCCACAGCTGGCTGAGAGGCTCAACCGCAGTTCCTGAGGGTATGCTGGAGGGTGGGGTAAAGGGTAGCCTCTCATGTGGATGACCATGAGACACAGCCACTACTATTGTGTATTGGTGGGTAAGGCTCTATCTTTCCTGATCTACCACTGGGCAGGAGCCATTTTGAAGGGGCACTGGTCTCATTTGAGGCTGCATGCTCGGTATGGCAAGGTGGTAGTTACTTTAGAGTGGGTACAGTATGCTATAACACCTTGTGACCCCAGTATTTGTGATGCATGGCTCCTGTAGTTCTGCTGGGTAAGAGACTTGAGATTAGCCAGTAAGTGGTATGGTTAACTTTTCATATTTCATCGACTAAACCTAGTCCCATGATCTTTTCAAACTGTAAGTGGCTGAGATAGTCACTTTTATTACCCGAAGAGAAAAAGTCCAATATTGGTGAACATCAGTCATGTCTTCTGCAGGATGATTTCAAACTCTTTCAAATGGAAAATTAATATTGCACTGGACAGAAAATGTGTGGCCACATTTGCCCTACAGTCCATAAGCCTGCCACTTCTGACCTTAGCTGCAGAAATTTACATCTAAAACATGTTTTCAAGATAAAAATTAGAGCTTAAGCAAGTTATTTGTCTTAATGTAGTTTTTATAATTTCAAAGAAAAATATCCTATCATGGGGTGGGAAGACAGAAGTCTCCTATCCATAGGTCAGACATTTCACAAAATTTCTAGAAAAGACTAAGTAGATTTTGGGTTGATGGACACTTGCAGTACTGACCACTAACCTGCAAGTCAGTACAAGGAAGGAGGTAGCTGTATGAAAGTAAGTGATGGATAAATATCTTTGGTCTCACCTCTGAGAACTGCCAGCATTTCTGTGATGAAAGCTTGAAGCACAAGTGGAGATGAAAATACCTAAAGTGGGTACCTGCCAAGACTTTAGGAGCCAAGTACCAGGGTTTTGTACTCCATGCTAGTAGCCTAACTCATACTCATGATGACACACAAACACGAGGGCTATGATGGCACACAAACATGAGGGCTATCTGCAGTGGATCCAGAAGGTGTGCAATGCAGCCATGGAGTGGTAAGCCAGAACCTCTGCAGACCTCAGATAAACATGCTTGGTATGGGAGGGAAAATTCACCAGCATAACAATGGATTCTTGAAAGGCCAAAGCCTCCCTGCTAGTGCTTTCTTGACTTCTCTTAGCAACTGCTACTCCGATTTCTTCCTTTTCCCCAGAGCAAGTATTTATTGAATTCCTACAATAAATGGCAAGCAATGTGGCATACTGAGCAGCCACCTTTAAGACTCCACCAGCATTCCTGGACTGCTATACCTGAAAGTTTATCTTGTGAGCTACCACTGCCCACACATCTACAGGTCATGGTGAGCCAACATGACCTGAGCTTCCAAATGGAGTTCACACAATTTCTCTGTAGTGTTCATATCAGCCTGCTGGTTTTTGATGTGGGATGAGGAAGCATGTCAGAATCATCTGGGTAGGTGTTTTGTTTCTAAAACCCTTATCAATATCTTTTCCTTGAGATGCTGATACTTTTGTTGGGATTTGGGACCAGTGGCACTGAAAGATGGAAAGTAGGGATGGTACATTTTGAAAACCCTTGCAAATTGATTCTAATATGCAATTCCTCAAACCACTGATCTCAATTTTGCTTTGTAAAATAAAAAAATCAGTTTGAAGAAGTGAGTCAAGCTTGAGTGGCCAGAAAGTGGGAACAAATCCAAAAACATATTTTGCCATGATATCAGAGAAGATATCACACTTGTAAAACAAGAGAGGACTGCTATGGAGAAGGAAATCCTAAAAATGAAAAGGATCTTGGAAATCATAATTTCTGCAAGACAAAATAAACATCATAATGAATACTTAAGAAAACTATATTAGAAATCAGACCAACAAATGTCATCCTCCTAGAACACAAAGCCAAAAGTCAGAGGTGGGAATTATAAGTGAAAATAGGAAGACATCAAGAATAGAGCCAGGGAATTGATATCTGTAGAAGAGAAGTATTAGGAGGTGAAAATAAAGAAGATCAAGAAGCATTAAAGGAAGTGATCTCAACTGAATATGACTGCAATTGTATTACCACATGAAACCTCTTGTGTTCTTTTGAGATTGGGAGCATGGAGAACAATGACTCTACATCAATCATAGCAGTTATTCCAGCCTCTGCTTCTGTAACTGGCCAAGAGCCCAAAGTTAATAATCGTAACATTTCCACCACCCCTTCCTTGTTCCCCTTACCTTTTGCTAGGGTGGGTGGGATTCCATTGTGTTGAAATAGTGCCCACTGTCATTTTTACAACATCATGTTCTTTGTGGATTGCTACAATTTTCCACCAATACAGTGAACCCTGGCCTCCCAGAGACAGTCCCACTTGCTCCTACTGCATAGCCACAACCTAATTTCCCCTGGATAATCCACCCAAGTAGAATGATTCCTTCTCTATCTGTTAGTTTGGTGGTATTGGGATTTAAAAAATGGCTAGGGTTTAGTGTCAGGCTGCTATTTCATTGAAAGGTCTATGGTCCCTGGTAGAAACTTTGAGGCACTAGGAACTCCAACTTCATCCAGTCCAAGGTCCAAGCAAAGGAAAGCAAAGTTTCTTCAATGAATTGTTTGATAAAACAAGACAAATCCACTTTGACCATTTACTTCCCAGACCCATGCATTCTGGCAACTAGAGTGGCCCCATATATTGACTGCTGATTTAAGGAATGTACTACAACCTATAAGGCAGCTCCAAACATTGCTGAACGTGGTCTCCCCACTGGTTCTGCAGCTAAGCTTTCACTATTTCATCAAGCCAGCTGCCTCTGGGTAATGGGGCACATTGTAATTTTATGGGCTTGAACCCACTGCTATAACCCTTTATCATAAAATGATTGCTTTTTTGGAGATGTTGTTTGGGATGCTGTGGCAGTAGACAAGGCATCAATCATGATGGTGGCAGAAGTACTATAGGCAGGAAAACAAATCCATTAATAGAATGTACATTTATTCTGGTGAGGTCAAATTGTTGCCCTCTCCATAATGGAAGGGACAGTATAATCAACTTGCCCCAGGTGGCTGACTGGTATACCTAGGGATTAGGGCCATATTGAGCCCTACTTGCCATTGGCAGGTAGGGCCCTCAGTAGTAGCAGAAGCTAAATGAGTCTCATGAAGGGAAGTCCTTGTATTTGGGTCTATCCTCCAACCATTCCTCCAATGATTGAGCAAGCACTGGGTTTGCTAGGTAAAGAAGCTGACTACTATCCACACAGTGCTCTGTAGTAAGTGCCTTTTGATGGGCATTTTTGTAAGAAATTTTATCTTTTTGGGGTGGGGGGATAGGGATGGCTTATGGACATTGGGGAGGGTTTGTGCTATGGTGAGTGCTGTGAAAAGTGTAAGCCTGATGATTCACAGACCTGTACCCCTGGGACAAATAATAAAAAAAATTATTCAGCCAAAAAAAAAATCTGTGTGCATTCTGAGACATCTGTCCCCACATCTCTAGCCCAGGGTTTCTTATCACCAGTTTTCCAATCATGATATTTCCAGGTTCATAACCAGCTCCCCAGCTTTAACCACTGCCAAGTACTGCATGTGGAGCTTCACTTTTGTCTTTTCTATGCAATGTAGGCAGTCAGATGTCCTATCCAGAGTGTGTCCTTCATGGCCATTTCAAAGCTAACCCCCCATCCTCCTTTTTAGCTGTATATCCTGCAAACCCATCTGTAAACTGCTCATATTTCCTCCTCTTCTAACTAGTAATCAGGAATTCCCAACAAGACAATCAGTATGGGTAAAAGAAAAAGCAGGGAAGCATTAAAAAGAGGAGACTTGGGAAGAGTGATCTATAAACTCATGCCATTTACTTGTGCCTTCTGGACCTACTTGAGCCCCGTGTCATTTAGATCATTTACATTTAATGATGCTGTGTCCAACTCTATAATTTGGTGGATCATATACTATCCAATTCATGATGGGCAGTTTTCCTCATGTACAATTACTACACTGTCACCAAAGTAATGGTCTACCATAGTATGTGAGATAACAAAGTCCTCAAGTTCCCTGCAGATTCTGTTATAACATAAAAGCAAGATAATTAACATGGTCTTGAGATAAGACATGCGAAGGCAAACCTCTTCTAATTATCCTTATCAATAAAAATTGGAGAAATGGCATTTGCTAGGTTGCTGCATACCCATGTCTAGGGACTGTGGTATTTCTAAGTAATTTACCACATTTGGAGCCAAAGGTAAAACTGATTTGTGGTCATTTCTAAGTTTGTGATAATGTACAATTATTCTTCATATCCACCTGGGTTTTGTATAGGCCAAATAAGCTAGTTAAATGGGGCTGTGTGGTAAGAACTACCACTCCTGTGTCTAAGTCTTTGGTGGTGGCTCTCGACATACCAAAACTGGACAAGTAAGTCATGATGGGTCCTTCTAGATTGAGGTGAATCAATGTCCAAACCCATCAGTCTTTCATAAATCACTCAAACTGTAGACCATAGTGGCAATTCATTCTCCTGGGCTTGATATCTGTTCAGAGGTAGAATCTTAAGAGTCTTTATAATATCTGGGTATTCTTTCCCTAAGGCACATCTACCCTCTAAATAGTTGCAGGTCCCTCTAGGGAAGGCCTGGAGGAAGATTTGTAGTATATAACTATGGCTGTGTTATAGGGTCCTTCCTCCAAGGATGCAGCCTACTCTGAGTCTGTGAACCAGCTTATGACGTGGAAATGGATAAAAGGCCATGGAAACTCATGACAGTGACTTACATTAGGATTCTGTCCATAAGAGCTAGAATGTTAAATACAACTGAGCTCAGCCCATCTGTTTTATTTCTAGGGACTCCCTAATCAAATTAGCTAATGTCACAGACTTTGTGGTTCAGAATATTTCTATTTTCACAAAAGACACCACTGCTAATCTTAGAAATTATGTCTACATGGTCTCTGGGGGTTAAGTGGTGCCACCCAGACCCTGGAGTCACTCTTAGTATCAATTACCATATCATCCAAGCAACACTGGATCCAATGGAACACTCAGAAGGATGAATGGAGGTGTTTGAGAAGGGAACTCTGTAGAGGAGTGGGCTGTGATAAGGGAATCCAACAAGGCACAACAAAGCACCCCAGGACTAGCAAGAATGGAGATCTGTTACCTACACATCCCTTGTCCCTCAGAGTCCAAAGAGCAAGCAGAGGGAGTGGTCTCCAGAAACTGGACAGGAGACCTCTAACAAGCTGTGGTTTTGGGTAGAGAAACATAGCTACTGACAAGGTGCTTGGGAGGATTCTAGATGGGTATGGGTGCTGAGCTGTTTCCTTCTCCCTCTACCAAAACTTCTTGGGATTTTATAAAGTTCTCATTGGATGAACCCAACCCAAAGTGAGAGGGCAAGGGAGACCTCTCCCATATGGAGCAGACTGGGGAAAAGGTGGATCGAGTATTCAAGGGTCCGGTGGAGAGGAAACCAAGCACAGGGGCAGATAACTCATTGGCCAAAATCCTTCAAATATTCTAGAACAAAACTATTAACTGTGAGTAAAGAGAAGCTTGAACATACTAACGTAAGTATAACTAGCAGAAAACAGAACCAAAATTATACTTATTTGTGGAATATTAGAATACTTACAAGTAACAATTTGTATAAATTCCTAGAAGCACATATTTCCCATTTGTAGGTCAAATTGTCTTCAATACTTAATTCTAAAGTAATAATCCCATCTGTAAAATTGATGGTATATTTACATTTGTTGTAGGATTCTCTTTTAATTAAAACATTCTAGAAGTGTTCAATAATTAGAGGTTGATTGAAGTATGGCATAGTCATACAATGGAATGCTATGGAAAAGAAAAAAAAATCTTTGTTCTTCAGGTTTAAATTCTACTAGCCTTTCCTTTGCACCCAATTGTAGATCAGGTACTCTCAGTCACTTTCTCAAAGTTCCATTTATTCTTGTTTGGTTTAACATTAGGCATGTGCTTTTTTCACTTAAAACACTTTCATAAAGGACTCATCTTTGGAAGGCATCCTAGCTGTCATAGTGTGTACAAAATGATCGGGATATCCTCTCATCAATGGGCGCCTGGGTGGCTCAGTCAAGTGTCCAACTCTTGATTTTAGCTCAGGTCATGGTCTCAGGGTCCTGGGGTGAGCCCCAAATTGGGCTCCATGCTCAGTGGGGAGTCTGAGGATTCTCTTTCCCTTTGTCCCTCCTCCTCTTTTGGATCATGCTTGCTCTCTCTCTAAAATACCTCATCAAGGAACTTCCTTCTGAATGAGGTGAAGAAGACACATGTAGTATATAGCACACAGTGCGGTAACTTTACAGGGAACAATAAAGAAAACTCCATCTGGATATTTATTGAAAGGAAATGAACACACTAACTTGAAAAGATACTTGCACCCCCATGTTTATTGCAGCAGTATTTGCAGTAGTCAAGACATGGAAACAACCTAAGTGTCTATCAACAGATGATACACACCCCAGAATACTACTCAGCCATAAAAACAGACAAAATTCTTGCCATTTGTGACAATATGGATGGACCTCAAGGGCATTATACTAAGTGAAATAAGTCAGAGAAAGAAAAATACCACATGACCTCACTTGTATGTGAAGTCTTTTTTTTTTTTTTAAATAAAAGACCTGAATTCAACAATACAGAAAATACATTGGTAGTTGCTAGAGGTGGGAATTTGGATAGGAAATGCAGTCAAAAGGTACAAACTTTGAGTTATAAAAGAAGACATGGGTAGGTAAAGTACAGCATAGGAACTAGAATTAATACTGTATTGTGTTGTTGAAAGTTGCTAAGAGCATAGATCTTAGAAGTTCTCATAAAAATTGTGACTGATGGATGTCAACAAGATTTACTGTTATCATTTTACAATACATACAAATATTGGGTAATTATTTTGTACTCCTGAAACTAATGTATGTTAATTATCTTTAAAATAATTCCAGGAGCATAAAAGGGGGAGAGATTTTTCTTTTGTCTGAGGTTGTAAGGAAGGCTTCATGGAGGAAGAGGTACCTGTTCTGAGTCTTGATAATGAAGTAGTTGATATGGAAAGAGGAAGGAAAGCAAACAGCATTCTAACAATGAGTAATATGTTTTTTTTTTTAGATTTTATTTATTTGTTTGACAGAGAGATAGCACAAGTAGGCAGAGCAGGAGGGAGAGGGAGAAGCAGGCTCTCTACGGAGCAGGGAGCCCGATGTGGGACTTGATCTCAGGACCCTGGGATCATGACCTGAGCTGAAGGCAGCGGCTTAACTGACTGAGCTACCCAGGCACCCTGAGTAATATGGTTTGACAATAGTGCTCTTCAGTGTAATTATGGGTGAAAAAGATTTTATTGACTCATCTGAGACCTTAACTATAATTGTTTCTATTCAGGAGGAAATGTTCTCTATTTTTCATACAATCTACTTTCAAGTGAAAACCTCATCAGATATCAGGGCTTAAAGTCTTGAGTCACTAAAGAGCAAAGCTTAAATCTGCCAATAATATTGATTTTCTTCAATATCCCACTTCCTGTTAGATTTCATTGGCTGATTTTTAAAGGTGGGTGCCGCCTTATTGCTTATGTTGGAGATTTGGTCACAGAATGTATGTTTCTTCCTGGAATCCTCCCCATGGGGCCAATGGCTTCTTATCAGCGATGTGTCACTTTATTTGGCATTGATTACATGGCTTTAACAAGGCATTCAGTTGAAAATCTACCTCCTAGTTTTAATTGTCAACCATCACTCCTGGTGGAGGGCCTTCCTTTTACCATATGGAGTACAGACGTGAAGAGGATTGACAGGGGCAGATACAATGATTATCACTAAGGACTGTTTGGCCTGGGGGAGGGGGAGATATTTAAGTGTTACCTAAATGGATGAATATGACATCTATTGGCCATAGGCTAGTTATACTGTAAGAGCAGTAAACACCAGGACATGGAAACGTGATGGAATGAAAAGTCCTTTGGGAAAAATATTTGGATCATGGCTTGTTCATAAAGGCACACATGGGTTACTTTGCTCTCTTCTCAGCAGAAAAGGGTGTGGAGAGCATGTAGAGGATGCAGAAATGAAGCAGGTGCTGCTTTGCCACAGCTGTTACCCTGATTCTGCCAAGGCAGAGGCCAGGGGTGAGGCTGCCTTTCATAATTAGTCGTCCCAGGCCTGCTCTGTTGCAGGTGTGCTGCAGTTCTGAGTCCTGGAACTTAATTGTGTCTTTTGCCACATTGCCTGGGGTGGGTCAACCCTGGGGAGTGTGACAGCAGTTTTCTGGAATGTGATGAGGGGGCCAGGTGTGCAGCTAACAAGGATGGAAATAGGGCAATTGTTCTTTAAATGTACGTGGTGGGAGGCCTGGCCTGGCACTCCCTCACATAGCACCAAAAGTGCAAATTTGTGCAAAGCTGGTGGTTGTATTTCTTGGGAGCCATGTTTACCCACAACATCCAGTCCTGCTATAGTGTCCTCAGGTGCCCCAGCTAGAGAAGGTTAGAGTAGGCATGAAAGGCTGGCCTTCTAGACCTGCCATCACTTGATCTCAGTGGAAGCTTCCAGCTGCTCTCCTTTGGTTCTGACATTTGACATGGTTCTTGTTCAATCCAAACAGAAAGGTTCTTTTTCATGTTTCCTTCCCCCCTACCTTGGCTCATTCTATTCCCTTTACCCCAGAATCCAAATCCTACTCTCCTTCGAATGTCCCTCCATGAAGCCTTCTAGAACTTTCCCATGTTGGGGGAGGGGTGCCTCAAGTTGTTACATGTCTTGGCTCTTTACATGCATGTATTTCAAGACACCAGTCATGTCATTTGTGTGGACTTCTCTCACCATTGTACTAACAAGCTTCCCAAGGGCAAAGTATTTGCTTGGTTTTCAAGCCCTTGTATGATGCCTAACAAAGAATAGGCCTTAATTGTGTGCTCAGGGTACAATTACCTGCCCCTCCTAAAATATTTAGATCTGTTATTCTCTTTAGGACCCCTCTTGTGAATTGTAGCTAACCTCCAAAGCTGACATTAATTGGCCAGGTGGTTGTGAATTTTAGAGCTCAGTGATGAAGGGGAGGAAGAATCCATTTACTAAGTATCTACTTTAAGGAAGATTCTAGAATGATCTCATTGTCACAATCACTCTCCAAAAAAGGTCTAAGCAATCCTTCAACTTTCATAGATTCAAATTCCATAACCCATTAGTTCATACACTGACACCCTTAGTTGCCTTTTCTGTATCCAGTTTTATGTGTTATCTGATGAACAAATGTTTGTAGCTCTTATGCGAGGCCAGGCAACCAGCCAAAGCTCCCTGAGCAGAGGCAAGCAGGTGTAAGAGTCTGGAGGTTGCCTCCTTTTCTTTCGGGTTCCACCCTAGTTCACACTTGGCCTCCACAGGGCAGGGATCTTCTAGACTAGGAGACAGCTCTAGTCATCCCTTAGACACTAGACACTTAGAGGAAAAAAGGACCCAAGAGAAAAGGACAGCTTCCAAAAAAGATTCCAATGAGCAGAATGGCAAATAGTCAAGTCCAAGAGAATGTGCCATTTCGAGTTGGCTGGACCATTTCGAGTTCATTGCATTTACAGGAAAGGCTCCACACCAATTATATTGGTCCAGATGTGTCCTGGGATTTGACCAGCATCCTCTCCCTTCCTCCCCCACTTCTAGGATTAGCAGGTGGGGGAGGCAGGCAGCTTTGAAACATTGTACCGTGACAACATAGCTTATAAAGCTTTTATGACCCCTGCCCCCTATGTTTGCTTCCTGTGCTGTCTTTTATCACTTCGCTCTTGAACTCTGCTTTGTTATGATGCTGTACTAAAAGGTCTCATGAACAGATCATGTTCTTGTCTTTCTACGTCTTTGACCCTGTTGTTCTTTCTAGAAAGTTCTTCCCCTTCATACTCCACTTGCCTTCCCTTTTGCCAGGCTAACCGCTACCTGTGCTTCCCTTTACTGCTTAGACATTGTTTCCCCCAGCAAGTCTTCTGTCCCAGGCCCTCTGCCTCTAATTCCTTATGTTGACCTCCTAGAGGGTCTTGTCTTCTATTGAAACCGTCTCTTTCCTTTTATCTCTGAATCTAGACTTTGGGCTCTTTGAGAATGGCTACTGTGTCTTTTGTTACCACTTTATCTACAGCACCTGGCATGTTTGCACACAGAAGGCACTTAATATTTGAAAGAGTGGGTGCATGAATGAATGGTCCTCACGCATACTTTCAGTAAGTGATTTGCCATGTGGCATTATGAATCATTAGAGAAAGTTATCTGGAGACTGGCGTGAACACATTCTAACATCTCTGGGGGGCTCATAACATGAGAAAGAGTTCAATTTTCCCAAGATGACTGGCAAAATTCCTAGAACTGTAGGACTTAGGGTGACAGAAGCTTTTATTTTGGGGCAAAACCCTACAAAGAGTCACCAGATGGGATTTTGACTATTAAATACAAGAGGCCCTACTTTGGCATGGTTGGTTAAAAGTAGTCTTGTTTTCTACTTTCTACTCTTATCCTGAGCCCCAGGTATGTGGTCACTTGTCACATGAAGCTGGTATGTTATATAGCTCATGGGCACAAAGCCATGTTGGCTAATGGCCATGAGAGTGGGGCTGCCAGGGATCTAGCCTGGCTTCTGAGTCAAAGGACAGGATGGTTCACAGGCTTGTGACCACTCCTGAAGCTCTGAGAAATGAGGCCTGTTCCTCTGCTGGACTTGCATCCAAGTGAGAAGAATAATGAGCTTCCTGTCCCATTTACTCTCATGTGGGAGCACAGGCTCAGGCATGGGAGTGACCAGGAGAGGCTTGGTTGTAGCCTATCAGTTCTTCAGTAAGAGAAGCCCAAAAGCAAGCTGTTGTTTACATTTTATTTTAAATAAACTGCAAATCTACTCGGAGACACCTTTGCTTCCCCATTACATTTTTACATTTGTTTCATCCTAAACCACACTGAATAATTCGGCAACCAGAGAACTACCCCCTGTCCACTACCCTAAGTCTCAATAAAAGCAATCATTATTAATGCAATCTATTTTTTTAACATGTAGGTATTTTAGCATAACTGTAATTAGAGTAAAATTTCTTATCTTCCTTTTTACTCTTAATGTTATCAACATTAAAATAATGTAATTTAAAAGGCATAATTTTGAAAATAGCTCATTTTGCATTATAACTTTGTGCAGACTTATTAAACAAATTAGGGGGGAAATGCAAGTTTTGAAAGTGTACTATACTGCAAACACAGCTAATGTGTCTACACTTTGCAAGTTTTTCTTTCAGGTGTTTCTTAGGCTCAGAATTTTAAAAATACAGCTATAATTAAGCCCTAGATGTAATGCTGTATCCTTTTAACTTAAAAATGTTGCCATAATACTATAATTATCAGTTGGTTTCAAAGACTTAATTATTAGTGGCTATGTAGTATTCTGACTAAACGATGGGCATTAAGTCGCTGACAGTCTGTCACTTTTTTAATTGTGTACCTTATTTTCTCAGAATGGATTCTGTAAGATTTAAAAACTATTACTTGCATTTATTTGATCTGCCAATTCTGAGGCATCAGTTTTTCTTCAGGAGATGGGGTAGCTGCCCTCTGAAATACCACAAAACTTTACTTATTTTTATTTTTTTAAAGATTTTATTTTTTTGACAGAGATAGATCACAAGTAGGCAGGGAGAGAGGAGGAAGCAGGCTCCCTGCTGAGCAGAGAGCCCGATGATGTGGGGCTCAATCCCAGAACCCCGAGATCATGACCTGAGCCGAAGGCAGAGGCTTTAACCCACTGAGACTCCCACGTGCCCGGTGCCTGTAGTTTTAAGCATTGTCTCACCCATGCTTCTCAATCTCCTCCCTTTTCCATTCCAAATCAACCTGTTTATCTCTAAAGTCTGGTAGCCTCTTGTGTAACTGGGAAAGGTCAGGAGCTCAAAGGAGCTGCTGCTGCTTATGGAATGCTACCTAGGAAGGAAGAAGTGGTTTGACGGGGGACAATCTTTTACTGTCAGTTACAGTTGACAAATAGAGAACAGACTTCCAATTCCATAGAAGAATTTCTACTGTACATTTCCTTCTAGGTTTCATAACCCATAGATTATAACTAAAAATCATACAGTGTTCTTTTTCCCCCTCCCTTCTGAAACAAGATGGGACCGGAGAGGGAGACAAACCGTAAGAGACTCTTAATCTTAGGAAGCAAACTGAGGGTTGCTGGGGAGTGCAAGGGTAGGGATGGGGTGGCTGGCTGCGTGATGAACATTGGGGAGGGTATGTGCTATGGTGAGTGCTGTGAATTAGTGTTTACCTTGTTTTTCCTTATTCTGTCATAGTTAATCTTTTGTTGTTTTCCACTGAAGTCTGTAGACCAGTGATTCTCAAAATGTGATCCCTGGACTAGCAACATCAGTATGACCTTGGAATGTGTTAGAAATGCAAACTGTGAGTCTTACCCATCTATTGAATCAGAAGCTCTGGGGTGGGGCTGATCCATCCATGGTTGAACAGCCTGCTGGGTGATTCTCATGCACCAACTTTGAAAACCAGTGCTGTAGGCTATTAGACATTCTTTAAACTCTGCTACCCAAAGTGTAGTCCCTGGATGATCAGCTGGGGAGCTTATTAGGAATGCAGAAGCTTAGGCTGTCTCCAGACCTGAATCAGAATCTGCATTTTAAGAGTGATGTGAATTACCTGAGTCCTGCTAAAATGCAGATACTGATTAAATTTGGAGTGAGGTCTCAGAGTGTATTTCTAACGAACCTCTGGGTGATGCAGATGCTGCTGCTTTATGGACCACATATTGAATAACAAGCCTCCATTGTGCATTTTCAAATACTTCTTAAAAACATGGGCTTTAGGGACATCTACGTGGCTTGGTCGCTTAAGCGTCTGCCTTAAGCTCAGGTCAAGATCTCAGGGTCCTGGGATTGAGGCCCCGGATCTGGCTCCCTGCTCAGTGGGGGGCCTGCTTCTCCCTCTCCCTCTGCTGCTTCCCCTGTGCTCCTGACAAACAAAAGTTTAAAAAAAAATGAGCTTTTAAAAAAACTGTGAGGTTTAAAAAATACCTGGTCTTTACATAGTATCTTATAAGTTATGCACTAATAACTTCCTTTTATAGGTGAGGGAAAAATGAAGCCAAAAGAGGTAAACACCATGCTCAAAGTTGTATAATTCATTCCTGCAAAAGCCAGGAAAACAGGCATGTGGCTCTTCACCTGCCTCCTACTATATGGTTTTGAGTGTTAAGTAAATCTAAAACACATTCAAAATAAAAATGAAGCAAGCCCAAATTCAATTTTCTGGTGCCACTTTCTATTCTCTTAACATACTTAGCGTTTGTATTTCTAGCTGATTTTTTTGACTATTAATCTTCATATCGACCATATGTTTAAATTTTAACAATAGAAGATGTCATTGATGTCTACAGATAGGTTTGTAACAAATTACACATTTCATGTACTATTTCTAGCAGTGACTGAGATGTTCTAACTCTATTTTTTGAGACTTGCTAATATTTTATTTTACATTTATCATTTCTTAAATATGTGAATTTAAAACTATTAGCTGTCTTATGAAGTATAACTTCATCTTGAATGCAGAAATTTCCAGAAGATTACATTTCCAGCCTTGCCTGTTGTTGCCAATTCCTGCTGTTACAACCCTTGAGGGGTAACCACACACCTGAAACTGTTAATGTATCTGGCATCTTTGGATCCGAATCAGCTGCTGAATTTGAGTCCTAGAAGGAAAGCTAACTATTTTTCAAAGCAGGTGAAGGGAATTTCTAAATTTTCTAAAAGGAAAAGGAATGTGGTTTGAGCTGCTTCTTGGTGTCTCATTTTGGAGTTAGCTTAAAATGCATGTATTTTAAAACTCCTCTTTGCTGTGAACCTGACTTTGTGTGGAGCTAGAGTAATGTATCCCAAACCTTTTGGGAGTTGAGCTCACAGCACAGGCAGTCTTCAAAGACCCATACCATTGCTGCTTTCTGTCCAGCTTTCTCAACAGACACTCATTTTCTGAAAGGAATAGGTTTCATTTTGTACCTGTTACTGATGTGTCAGTCAGCTGCACATGGAGTTTGAAGCTATTACCAAGGGAGGGGAAAAGAAAAAAAAAAACCCATTGCACTTTTAAATTACATTTCATGTTAAATGATCTCATTACCTCAAAAGCAGGATGAAATACAATATAATTTTAGCATATGTCTTGGCAGCCTCTTCCTTTTCAATAGGGTGTATTGGTGCTTGGGAGATGATGGATAAGGGGAGAGGAAGAGAGACCCAGCTTGCTCCATGCCATCAAGATCTCAGTCAATATTCAGTGATAAACATAAATATATCACCTCACCACCCCTGAGGCAGGTTCGTGCATTTATCCAGATTGATAGATGAGGGGTTTCACAATACAGGCAATCTGAAGATCAAGCTGAGGAGATGCATAAGAGGATTCTGTCTGGCATCCTCAGCACCAATAACCTGCTGCTTGTCTGGTAGAAAGACTGGTATATTCCTTCCTTGGAGCTTACTGCCCAGCAAAGGCAAATCCATCCTTGATTGGACATTGCACTCCAACACACCATATGGCCATGTAAATTTCTGTGGCCTGTACTTCAAAAATAGGGTCCATGGACTTGGGGCTACAGAGTCAGTGCTTAGTCCTATAAAAGGAAATGTGTATTTCCTAAGAATTGGTAATGACTTCTCCCCTAGATTTATATCACCTAATTATCACTCAAATCAATTTACAGTGTGGTGAGCAAGGCAGGAGTTTATTTGGGCACTTGGCTGGTTGGTTATTCTCACTGATTCTAACCATATAAGGAAACCATACTCTAGAGAGCTGTTTCAGAGAGGCTGGAAAACAGTCCAGTTGTTTTACCCTGCCCCCTTGATTATGTCCTTTAACTCCAACTGGATTATGAGTCACTAAGGCAGAGATGGTATATAAGTCTTTGTTTTTTGCACTCCCACCTCACAGACACACATGCAGTGCCTTGTCCATGGTCAGTGCTCAAGAGTAATTACTTAAATCTTCCTAGAGAGCTCTGGTTATGCCAGTATTGACTCAACAACCCTCAATGGCTTCTCATATTCTAAAGAATAAAGATATATGCCATCCTAACTTTATGCCTTGATCTCAGCCTAATTTTTCTCACCTTCCTTTTCCTCCTATGAATGAGTCAACCCCAAAGACTCAAAGCCCCGTAGTGTTCTCATGGTATTTCCCTCTGCCAAAAATGTTCATGGTCTCACCTATCAAAATTCTACCTGCTTTTCAAAGTCCTGTTCTAATGCTGTCTTCTGCCCAAAGCCTTACCTTCACTCCTAGGCAGGATTCTCATACCCCTTATTTGTTTCCTCTGGTGGACCCTATTTGTTTTTACAATTGCTAACATATATGTTTTATAATTGCTAATACATATGCTTCCAGCATTACTTGTTCCCTCTAACAGTCTGCTAGAGCTGTCAGAGAACCACTTTACCCACTCTGAGCATGCCAAGGGCAAATTTGTAAAAGGAAGGCAGGTAAACTGAAGAGGGGCTACTTTCTGCAGTGTCAGTCGTGGGGTGGAGGAATTTGAGTTTTGAGAGTTTTGTGTAAAGAAGGAGAGACAGTAGAAGTAATCTGGAACAGCATGGGAAGATAGACCTTATCCAAAATGAGAGAACTTTTTCACACCAGCTGTATGAGAGGTTCCTAGAAGTTGCAGGACAAGGTATGACAATAGTTTTTTTTTCCAGTTTTATGACACTCATTATGCAAAATGTAATATATGTAACATATTTTAAGTTTTGAAGCATAATCATGCAATAGATACTCTTAAGTTCACTTCCCAACTTAAACCAATCATTACAAAAACCATCCACACTCTTCATTGTTCTTCTCCATTCCTATCACCCTGTCTGCCCCCATAATCTCCATTCCCTACCCTGCCCCACAGAGTAACCACTATTCTGAAATCTTTATCATTCCATTGCTTTCATTATAGTTTTATCACATATGCATGTGTTTCAAAGTATCTTTATTTCATTTTTCCTTATTTTGTACTTTGTAAGAAATCATATCACACCATTTGTATACTTGTGATTTCTTTTCAGTTAAATTATATTTCAAAGATCCATCCATGCTTCCGAATATAGTTATAATTATTTGTATCTCTGCATATTCTTTTCTGTAACTGACTGTACCACACTTACCTGTCCATTCTTTTGGTGATGAGTGCTTGGATTATTTCTGGCTTGTTATCGTGGACAACGTGCTTATTAATCTTAAACTATCTGAGTGTAAGTGCAAGAGTCATTATCATACTTGAACTTGATTTTGGTATATGGTATGAAGTAGGGTTGAAGTCCTTCTTTTTCTCAGATTGGTAGTAAATCCTATTATTAAATAATTCATCTTCTCCCCAGAGATGTTAAATCTCTATAGACATTTGGTCTGTTTCTTAGATTTTTACTTATTTTCCCATTTATCACAACCAGATTGTCTTAATTATTAATCGTAGTAAGTCTTGGCATCTAGTAGGAAAGTTTACCTATTTGGTGATTCTTCAAGAGTGTCTTTGCTACTTCTGGTCTTTTCTTTTCCATAGTCACTTAAA
Organism: Ailurus styani; assembly: GCA_002007465.1. NCBI lineage: Eukaryota > Metazoa > Chordata > Mammalia > Carnivora > Ailuridae > Ailurus > Ailurus styani. The sequence goes on from LNAC01000581.1 coordinate 455,033, forward strand.
ATTCGGTATGTTAGAAGAATGATGGAAATAAAAGGACCAAACTTGTTCTGCCACCTAATACTAGAAAATGGGACATACTAAAGATGTAATGATGGTTTTTCAGATATTAGAAGAGAGCATGGTCTAGTGATCCCTGAGAGAAAGGGGGGGGGGGAGAGACAAGGTTAGCCTTTTAAGTTCCATAGTTGACTGTCTAAAGTTTTCAGACCACAGTTTCAAGGAAGGGAAACACAAATAGAGTCTAGCAATTTGGCTAAGTTCATAGTTGAGAAAAGTCAAGGAAGCTAGAATTTGTGGAGCAAAATCCTAGAGAGAAAGCAACTGAAAAGAGAAACGAGCCCTAAAGCTCTTCTGATAAGTCCCCTTGAGTCAGCTGAATATGGATCTGCAAATCCATCCTAAGAAATTATTTTTTTTAAAGATTTTATTTATTTGACAGAGATTACAAGCAGGCAGAGAGAGAGGAAGAAGCAGGCTCCCTGCCGAGCAGAGAGCCAGATGCGGGGCTCGATCCCAGGACCCTGACCTGAGCCGAAGGCAGAGGCATTAACCCACTGAGCCACCCAGGCGCCCGTATACTATGAAATTATTGAGACTGAAAGAGCCACCAGAAAGGAGTAGAAGGTCAATTTCCGTAGCTTACACAGGGCCAAAAATAGTTTTCATTTCCATCACCTAAAGTGGAAAAACTTCCTAAAGAGACATGACGAATAGTAGCATTATAAAAAGGATAGTGCCTCAGTAGTGAAGTCAAATCAGCCCTAAAAATTGTTCTGACTCTGCCAGAACAATGCTTAAAAACAAAAATGGATTCAATCAATTCTATGATTACAAATAACTTAATTGCCTCTCAAAGCCTAACAATATTTAATGGAGTACTACAAAATCTGCCCCAATAAAGTGAAAAAACCTTAACATCTAACATCCAATAAAAAAATTACTAGGCATGCAAAAAAAGAAAAAGAAGTAGGACTCAGAAGTAGGAGAAAATGTAATCTCAAGCAATATAAACAGACCCAGCAATGACATAAATGCTGGCTGATTCAATATATTTGTCTATTATTCTATCAGAAATATACTTCATATGCTCAAGAAGATAGAGGAGAGAATTCGCATATTAAGAAAAGAAATAGAAGATATTAAGACCTGAAATAGATTTCTAAAGATTAAAAAATGCAATAGCTGTAATAAGTCCTGGATAGGGTTAACAGCAATTTAGATAATGGAGAGCAAAAGATTAGTGAATTTAAAAACATAGCAGCAGAAATTACCCAAAATGAAAGGGGGGGGGAAGACAAAAGAACAATATGATTTCACTCAAAGAGGGAGGGGGAAGAAAAAACATAGGGCAAATAGAAGACAGCTGTGAACATTGATTTAAATCAATATTGATAATCATATTACATATAAATGATCTAAACACACAAAGGCAGAGATTGTCAAATTGAATATCAAAATACAATTGAATCGTATGCTGTTTGCAACACACTTGTGTAGTTAGGAGAAGATAAAAGCAAAAGGATTAGGAAAGAAATACCGTGCTAACACTAATCCAAAGAAAGCTGGAGTGGCTAGATTAACAACAACAAAGTAGATTTCAGAGCAAGAAATATTACCTGGGATTACTTTATAATGATAGAGCTAAATTGATCAAGAGACTATAATATTAGATACTCACATTGCATAAAGCAAACCCTGAAGAACTGAAAGGAGAAATAGAGATGCATAATATTAGGTGGAAATTTAAATACCTTTCTTTCAATAATTAATGGAACTAGGAGACAGGAAATCAGTTCTTAAATGAATTGAGCAAAGTTCTGAAAGATGTAATCGATCAAATTCAAGAAGAAACATACAACTGGTTTCTCTTAAATTTATTAAAGATGTTGAATTCATACTTAAAAATTTCTCACAAGTCTTTAGGTCCTATATTACTAAATATAGTCTTTAGGTCTATATTACTAAATATAGATTTACTAATAAATTCTACATGACATTTTAAAAATAGTAATATCAAACTTCTCCAGAAAATGGAAAAAAATTTTTTTTCCATTCTGGGAAATGTAAACCATTACACCTTTAAACATAGATTTTTTTCATTCTTTACTTCTTATTTCTAGCTGAATGTTGGATTTTTCTAACAGTCTTTCAGGCTTTGTAATCTCTGAATTTCCAGTACTTCACCTAGGTGAATGCTGAAATGTTTAAGGGTAAAATGTCATGGTATTTGCAGTTTACCTTCAGATGCTTCAAACAAAAATATAGGTGTATAAATTTACATTACACATATTTCTTTGTGTTATACTTTAAAGTAAAAATATATACGCTATTTTCCATCTTACAGCTGTTCTATATTTTAATCATTTCCTTTTTAAAAGAATTTTTATTTTTAAGTAATCTCTATACCCAATGTGGGTCTTGAACTCAACCCCCAAATCGAGAGTCACATGCTCTTCTGATGAGCCAGCCAGGCACCCCAAACATTTTAATAATAAAAGAAATGAATGAGGTTGAAATAAGGATGTTTTCAGATTAAAAAAAAAAGAGCTGTCAGCTATAATTCTCTCCTACAGAATACTTAAATTATCTTGAAGAAGATACAAGAATAAAAGTCAAGCAGAGAAAGTCAATTATATGGTTTCACTTACTTGTGGAACATAAGGAATAAAATGGAGGTCTCTAGGGGAAGGAAAGGAAAATGAATTGGGGTAAATCGGAAGGGGAGATGAACCATGAGAGACTGGACTCTGAGAAACAAGCTGAGGGTTATGGAGGAGAGGAGGGAGGGGGAATGGGTGAGCCTGGTGGTGGGCATTGAGGGCACATATTGCATGGAGCACTGGGTGTGGTGCATAAACAATCTTCGATCACTGCAGAAATAAAAAATGAGACAAAAGAAAATAACATGTGGATGTTTAAAGGAACATTGGAGTTAAAATATTAACATGTTGAGAATTTCTTGATTCTCCCTTTTAATTCAACACATTTAACATCCTGACTTACAGTATATCTGATAATTCTTATATGTGAGGTCTTTATAGATACAGCCTGTGATTGTGGCTTTTTCTTTTTTCTTAGAATTGTTTTTTCTTATGTGCTATGATTTTGTTTGTTTGGGAGTTTATACTTTAAAATTTCCCTGAGACGTGGGTTGCATTTCTCTGGAGAGAATTTGTTTTCCCCAGAGATCTGGGATCAGTCAGACCTAGGTCCATATTAAGTAGAATTTTCCTTGAGAGGTTTTGGGCCAAAAATGTGCTATATGACTTCTGTGGGGGGGCTAGTTTATGACTGTCGAAGATCAGAAGAGGCTACTTTTTAACCTCATTATTTTTAAACATGTACCTAGAACCTAGACTTAGCAAGGCAATTATCTATAGAGGCCTCTATAACAATGACGTCTCACTTCCCTCCTTAGCCTCTGAATCACTTCCTCAAGGGATTTCTTTTTTCTTTAATTCATTGTCCATTCATTTAAAAGTATGTGGGATGCAAAATTATTACCTAACTTGTGATCAGAGAGTTTCAGAGTCTCTAGTCTATCGGAGTCAGAGATAAGTATTCTATTAAGAGTTGTTTTATTCCATATCCTTGGATATGTATCATATTCTTAGAAGGCAGACAACTAGGATTGTTTTTCTTCTAGTGTAGTGCTGCTCTGGATTGAGCCTTGAGTATCATAACATGTGGACTGCAGCACAATACATGTGCCCTGTGCTCTGACCCTCATTGTACTTTCCTTATCCCCAAACTAAGAATCAAGCTCCTTAGGATTCAAAATGCATCTTACAAATGAATACATTTCTAGTGGCATGATAGTTAAATGGCTCCCTGAAAGTAGAATGCCCTGATTTGTAGTGTTTGCTAATTTTTGCACTAGAAATACTCTAACTTTGGCCAGTTTCAAGTTACCAATACTTTAACAATTGGATTAAAAATATCTGAAATTTTAAGCTCTTGCCAGGTGAGAGAGATGGCTCCAGCATACCACTGTCACAGCACCTCACATGACATATAACAGGATGCACAATAAATACTTGAATTAAAGTACAAAATGGCTTTTCAGTACCTTGTGCAGTATTAATGGTCAGCAATTCCTCCCGTTTTTCAGATTTTTCAAAGTGACTACTCAAAGTTGCATCTCTATACCTCCTGTCCTATCATCTTTCCAGTTCAGGCATTGAAATGACTAAACACTTTGTTCTTTAATGTCTTCTTTTTTTTTTTTAAATCACAACATCACAACCACAATTTAATTCTCCATTCAACTGTTGATGGACTTTGGACTGTTTCCAGTTTGAGGCAATTATAAAGGCAATTATTTTTTTTAAAAAGTATTCTTTGAAAATGTATGGCCTATCCAGTTAACAACAGATTAAAATACAACTGTATTTTTAAAAATAGGATTCCGATTGCGTGTATGTTAGACCTTTCGATATTATCCTATGTCCTCTATTGTTAGAATGAGATTAAAAGAAAAAGGGCTATTATTGGTGAAATATATTTACTGAAGGATTTTTTAAAATTTAATTTTTTCAGTGTTCCAAGATACCCTATTTATACACCACACCCAGTGCTGGATATTAAGGAGGGCACATATTGCATGGAGCACTGGGTGTGGCGCACAAACAACGAGTCTTCAATGTTTTCTTTCAATTTCCTATAAGATTGAAAAATAAAACAACTACAATGGGTGATAACTCCAAAATGACATGGAAACTGAAAGTTTCAATGTAGTACATTGAAGTGCTTCTTTAGGTAATACAAAAAGTGAAGAATTGGCTGCAATGTCAAAAGCAAATTTTCTGCTTTTCAAAAATGGAAGAAAATACTAGGTCAGAGAGAGTTCTTCACTCAGATAATTGATGTTATGCATATGTACAATATTCCTAGTTGGTTTAATTGGCCCAGTTAAATCTATTAGGTAAAGATATCTAATAAAGTTGTAAAAGCATATCAATTTGGAGAAATTAGAACTGTTTCCAGGTTTAGTGATAAGAATGAGACTCATAAAACATGTTGAGTTGGGTCAAAAGATGTGCAGAATTAAGCCATCTCAGGTTCAGCGTTCTAGGAATAGGAGAAACATCTAAAAGCCATACCAGTTCTCTGGATTTCCCTGAATTTATGTGCCTCCCTGGAGGACTGTAAATGCTATAACAATGTGTAGATTTGTGTACATGAAAATGTGTTAGCTGTTGAAGGATAGATATCTTTCTTTGAAGAATTTAGGATTTATTAAACCACTAAAGTCTCTAATCTCTTTCAAAACTAATTTAGGTTTTACTTTTAAAGGGACAGGGAAGTGGTGCCTGTCTGGCTCAGTCCATAGAGCATGTGACTTTTGATCTTGGGGCTGTGAGTTCAAGCCCCACACTGGGTGGAGAGCTTACCCAAACTTTTTTCTTAAAAGATAGAATTGTGGAAAGGAATTCCACCATGGAAGTATCAAACATTTTGAAAGTTTGTCATAAACAGATAATGATTAGCACTCCCATTTTCTAAAGCCAGGAACTCGGAACTCCATTCCCCCTCAACACCTGCCACAAATCATTAAGCTTCATCATACCTCATATTTCCCTAATCCGTCCATTCCCCTCCATCTCCTTTACTACTGAGTAGACGCCACCACCTAGCTTCATGCAGAAAACATCAGTGCATCTCTTCCAGCTTTGTTTTCCCTCCTTACCAGTTATGATCACTTTCTGCTGCCTATAATAGAAAATGCATATCACAGCAACTTAAACCTGTATTTTTTCCTCAAATAAAGGAGGTCTGGAGGTAAACAGACTTCTAGGGCCAGTATGGCAGCTCCATAACAACAGAACTGATCCTGTTTCTGCTTTGTCATTCTCAGCATGTGGCTTCCATCCTCAGGACTGTCTCATGATAGCAATATAGACATTATTGCTAGAGCTATTGCATCTGCATTCCAGGTAGCAGCAAGAAGGAAGAAAGCAAGGGCAGAAGACTTTGCCATCTAATCAGTCCCCTCTTAAAGAGCTTTTCCAGAAGCCCTAACCAAAAACCTTTATTTACAGCTTATGGAGCAACTCTATTTGCAAAGGCCAGGAGTTATCATTTTTAAGTAGAAATATTGTTCTTCCCCATAAATTCTGTTAAGAGACAAGTAGAAAATTGATACGAGGGAGGCAACAGCCATGCTTGCTCCATGTGTCAATCTTTGCAACCCTTACTAACATGCAAATTGGTCACATCAATCATCCAGTCAAAGTCCTTCTAGTATTCCCTTTTGTTTCCATACAAGGCCCTACCCTGTCTGCTGCCGCTGCTCTATCTCTTGCCATTCCCCACCCCACACTCTGCAGTCTTGTGGACCCAATTCCTTTCCCTTCCAAAATTCCAGGACTTAGCACAATTTCCTCCTCACTTTCCTCAAGCCCCTTTGCCTGTTGACTTCCTACTTGTCTTTTATTTATTTTTTTTTTTTAAATTTTATTTTTATTATTTGCCCAAGGGGTACAGGTCTGTGAATCATCAGGCTTACATCTTTCACAGCATTCACCAAAGCACANAATTCAGTTTAGAGTTTGTCAGAAGTCTTCTGTAACCATTTGAGGTTGGCTTGGGTGTTCCATGGCTGTGCTTAAATAGCACTTTTTCCTTACCCCATTCATGCATTTAGCATATTATATTCTATATGTCTTTATCTCTCTCCCCAAATAGATTGTAAATTCATGGAGGGATGGAAAATTGTCACCTTTGCATTTCCTATGCCAAGCATAGTGATAGCATATCAAAGCACTTAATATATTTTGATTGAATGAATGAATAAACCAGTTGAAAATGGGTTGGTAATGGGATCTTTGTCTTAATGACTCCAGCAATGTACCAGCAGAGCAATAGAAGCCATAGGGAACATGGAGGGGAGGTATGACAGAAGAAGAGGAATCAAGGGGACAGTGAACTGACCCATCAGAACTGACGGCTTTAAGCTTCAGATCTCATAGTTTACATATGAAGTGTTAAAACAAACAAACAAACAAAAAAAACCTTTGAAGTGAAGACTTTTTTCGGGGGGGGGGGGGAAAGGCCATCAAAATGCATTATCAAGGATTATTCAAGTAGAGTTTGAGATCAGTGGAGATACTTGAAACCTGTCTGGGAGTCCTTGACCTGAACTACGTGTATGGGGCTAGTCTCTTGACCTGAACATATATTTAATATATGTATATTATAATTTTATTAATGATATTAAACAATTGAGATTTCTTCTAGAGAGTCGCATAACATTTTTCTATCAATTATGACAAATTATGCTATCATAGACTATGGCTTTTGCTCAGGATTAAGGAGTTGGTGAACAGTGGGCTTTTTCTGCTGCCCTCTGAGATCAGTGGGTATGTCTACACCAAGGATAAGAACAATGAATGTGGGGCATCCCCTGCGGAGTGCATCACACCCTGCAGGGCCTCTTGTTAATAAGGGAATTAGGATAGAATCCTTCCCTGAAGCCATTTAATATTTAAGTTTTTGGCATGTCTCCTAAAGAAGTTAACGGGAAAGGAAACATCTCTAACCAATGAAAGGGTGGAAGAAGAGCCACGTGGAATTAAACAAAAACTAACAGGCAACAGAGCAGCTGGACACCCCTTGCTTGAGAGCCAAGTCCTGTGTCTGGCATAAAGCAAAGATGATTAAAAAAATACTCACCCCTTGGGCAAAGAATAAAAATAAAATTAAAAACAAAACAAAACAAACAAATATACATGCTTTGTGGGTGCATGTTCAAAATATTTTACAGATTTGAATTATTCTAAAATATTTTAAGACTATTCTTTGATCACATACTTACTGATACATAAGAGCCACATATCTCCTTATATAGTCTGAGCACAATAGAAATAAATTCTATTCAAATATTTTATACAATAAAAAAAATACTCACTGAAGGGAGGGATGATGGTTCTGTAGTACTGATTAGGTATTTTAATGAATGAATCATATTATTTTTCTACTTTTGAAGAGTCCCCAAACAAGGAAGTTTGGGTGTCCTGTCTTGCATAATGAGACCCAAATGTGCCTGATTTCATCCTTTGTCTTTAATCTCTTAGAATGATATGGTTGAAATCCTAATCTTATTGTTGATCTCAGGTTTAACTTTAGTTTTTCACTCTCTGTCACGTTGGTGTCTGAGAGGTTAAACTGGGTATTTTGTAACATGCCTTAATTGTAGTTCTCCATTTCCAGTGGAGAAATAAATATTTTTATCATGAGTGACTCATAGCCAAAGAAGAGTAAAACCTAGAAGATAGACCAGAGTTTAAAGAACACACTCACCGTTTTGATTAGATATGTGATCTTTAACTCCCAATTGCCTACACTAATAAAAAGAAGGGCTGTCCACATAATAACCAATTTATAATATAAGGGAAAATGCCTTGAAATAAAAACCACTGAAATCCAACATTCGAATTTGGAATTTCTGATCATTGAACTAGCGTGGGTCTAAAACGTCATAGTGTCAATAAAAAATTTAAATATGTCATTTCAAAAAGTCTATGTTTATTAAAACCGTTATTGTTGACTATCCCCTGGGAACCCCTTTGTAGTTATTGGTAGACATTATTAAACCCAGGAAAGCATAAAGCTACATTTCCTGAAACATGGTCGATATTTCTGAGGAAACTTCTTTATAGTTACTATGAATTAGTAAGGGTTTCTTTAGTCTTAGAAAGCATGATAGGATTTTTAAAAGCCCATATTTATCATCCTGAATTCTTTCGGCTTAAGTAAAATATGCAATTATTTGGCCTTCTTGGAGTGTCATAGGTAACCTGGACAAGGGACCCATATAACCTCTTCATTGGTAATTGTGCCATTCATGTTTTTACATTGTTCTTGGGGTCTGTGTAAATATGAAGAATAATGCCAAGTTACAATATTACCCACAGGAAAATCTCTCATTTTAACTGGGCAGGCTGCCTAATTAAGGAAAGAAGACTCAGGCCTTATTGGAGACTGAAATCATATTAAGAGCCCTTCAAGAGTTCAGAGGACCCCTGTTTGATGTAGCTGAAGTAGTGTGAGTTCAAAGCAGCTTTGTTCTCCTCAGAGTGGTTCAGCTGTAGACCGCCCAGAGCATCAACCTAAATATCTTCCTGTTCCCTAAACCCAACTGCCCACATAACTCACTGCTGGAAAGGGCCTCAGAGGCAGGATGCAGCACTGTTAGCCAAGGTTAAAAAGCTGTTAGTGACGGTACAAAGATAAGACCAGGACTCTGGAATTTTAGAATGCTTCTTTCCATAAATTTGCTACCAGTTCTTTACTCCACAGCAGTGTTTGGAGTCACACAGGTCTGGCTTTGAACCGGGTAAATTGCTTTATCACTCTAAGCCAAAGGTTCAAACTGGAGTCAGTTTTTCTCCCCAGGGAACATTTGGCAATGTCTGAAGACACGACTGGCATCCATTGCTAGAGAGGCAGCTAAACTTCCTACAGTCCTCATAATAAAGACTTACCGAGCCTCACATGTTAACAGTGCAGAGGTTGAGAAACCCTGTTCTAAGCAGTGGGGAAACTATGTTCCCATCCTAGGGTTACTGAAATAATAGGGCATGAAAGACAGTGTAGTACCCGGCACAAATTGGATCTCAGTAATAAACAGCTGGTAGGATAAGGAAGGTGCCACAATACATAAATTTGGTGGTGTATAAACGAGCAGTACATAGTCATTAAAACCCCTTTGGACCACTGCTTGGCTTCCTGGAACTTGGTCGGTCTTTTCAGGTTCACATCCATCCCACAAAGCTTTATGCCCATTCTTATCTGTGATACTTCCCCATGCTTTAGGATATTAATTTTTAAGTCTTTTATTTAATAGGTAGAAGAATTTATCAGGTTACTGCTTTCAGCATGAGCCTGTGTATTAATGGGTTAGATATCTGCTTCTGTAGGGGTGGTTTTCTACTCTCTTGTGCATGTACATCAACCCCAAACCCTGGAAACAAGGCTTTTAGGTCATTTTCTTGTGTTTAGAATTAAGAAAAAGAAATATGCCAATCTGCTTTTTAAGATTTTTAAAAATTATTTATTTATTTGACAGAGAGAATGAGATTACAAGTAGGCAGAGAGAGGAGGAAGCAGTCTCCCTGCTGAGCAGAGAGCCCCGATGCAGGGTTCGATTCCAGGACCCTGAGATCATGACCTGAACCGAAGGCAGAGGCTTTAACCCACTGAGCCACCCAGGTGCTCTGGTCTTTTTGATAATAGTCATTCTGACAGGTGTGAGATAGCTCATCGTGGTTTTGATTTGCACTTACCTGATGATTAGCAATGCCGAGCACTTTTTTTATGTATGTGTTGGCCATTTGTACTTTTTCTTTGGAAAAAATGTCTATTCATATCTTTTGCTCATTCTTATTTTTTTTCCTGTTGAGTTGTAGGACTTTTAAAATATATTTTAGAGATTAACCCTTTATCAGATACATGATTCATACATATTTTCTCCCATTCTGTATGTTGCCTTTTAAATTTGTGGATGGTTTCCTTTGTTGTGCAGGAGATTTTTAGTTTGATGTAGTCCTACTTGTTTATTTTGCTTTGTTGCTTGTGCTTTTGATATAACTTCCAGAAGATCAATGCCAAGACTAATGTGAAGGATCTTTTTCTCTCATGTTTTCTTTATGGTTTCAGTTCTGGCTAGAACTTCTCAGAAGTGGTGAGGGTGGGCAACCTTGTCATGTTCCTGATTTTAGAGGGAAAGCTTTCAAACTTTCACCATTGAGTATGATGTTAGCTGTGGGTTTGTCATATATGGCCTTTATTGTGTTGAAGTACATTCCTTTGATGCCCAATTTATTGAGAATTTTTATCATTAAAAGATGTTAAATTTTGTCTTTTTTGCATTGATATGATCACATGACTTTTATTATTGTGTCGTTTTGCCTTTATTGATTTGTGCATGTTTAACCATCTGTGTATAGTAGGAATGAATCCCACTTGATCATGGAGTGTGATCTTTAATGTGCTATTGAATTCGGTTCAGAATTTTTGAATCTGTATTTATCAGGGATATTAACCTATAGTTTTCTTGTAGTGTCCTTATGTGACTTAGGTCTTAGGATAATGTTGGTCTGGTGAAATTGATTTGACATTGTTCCCTCCTCTTCTATTTTTGGAATAGTTTAAGAAGGATTGGTATTAATTCTTCTTTACGTGATTGGTAGAATTTATCAGCAAAACCATCTGGTCCTAGGATTTTCTTTGTTAGGAAGTTTTATATTACTGACTCAATCTCCTTACTTTCTGGTCTGTCCAGATTTTCTATTTCTTCATGTTTCATTCTTGGTAGGTGGTATGTTTTTAGGAATTTATCCATTTCTTCTAGATTGTCCAAATTATTGCTGTATAACTTGTTCATAGTAGTATCTTATGATCCTTTGTATTTCTGTGATGTCAGTTGTAGTATCTACTCTTTCATTTATAGCTAGAATTTTCCCCTTATTTTCTTGACGAATCAAGTTAGGGTTCATCAATTTTATCTTTTGGGGGAACTAACTGGTAATTTTGTTAATCTTTCCTATTATTTCCCTCTTCTCCATTTCATTTATTTCCATTCTGATTCTTGTTATTTCATTTCTTCAAACTTTGGGCTTCATATGTTGTTCTTTTTCTAGTGTCTTGATGTATAATGTTAGGTTGTTTGTGTAGTACTGTGATTATTTGGTCTTTTTTCCATTTCTGGCACATAGCTCCTCAAACTCTCTGAATTTCCTGCGATGATAAAGATGGCTTTTGTTATGATAGTGAGGTGACTTTTGGAAAGCACCTAAGAAATGGAGCTGTTTGCCAGAGAAACTAACCATGTGATTAAAGGTTTGGAACTTGTTACTATTCTCTAACATCTGGGTAAGGTAGAGTGGCTGGAGATTGAATCCAATTGCCAATAATTTATTTTTTTTTTAATTTTATTTTTATTCTTTGCCCAAGGGGTACAGGTCTGTGAATCATCAGGCTTACATCTTTCACAGCATTCACCAAAGCACAAACCCTCCCCAATGTCCATAACCCATCCACCCTATCCCTACCCTCCCACCCCCCAGTAACCCTCAGTTTGTTTTATGAGATCAGGAGTCTCTTATGGTTTGTGTCCTTCCCCATCCCATCTTGTTTCATTATTTTTCCCTCCCTACCCCCCACGACCCCCCACCCTGCCCCTCAAGTTCCTCATATCAGAGAGATCATATGATAATTGTCTTTCTCTGATTGACTTATTTCGCTCAGCATAATACCCTCCAGTTCCATCCATGTCATTGCAAACGGCAAGATTTCGTTTCTTTTGATAGCTGCATAGTATTCCATTGTATATATATACCACATCTTCTTTATCCATTCATCTGTTGATGGACATCTAGGTTCTTTCCATAGTTTGGCTCCAATTGCCAATAATTTAATTGCTCATGCTTATGTAACAAAACCTCCATGAAAACCCAAAAGAATGGGATTCAGAAGTCTTCTGGATTGATGAACATATGAACATTCATGAATGGTACAATCAGAGAGCATGGAAGCTCTGTGTTCCTTCCTATATACATTGCCATATGCATTTCTTCCATCTGTTTGTTCTTAAATTATATCCTTTTACAATAAACTGGTATTCTATTTTTCAAATTTTTAAATTCTAGTTAGTTAACATACAGTGTAATATTGGTTTTAGAAGTAGGATTTAGTGATTCATTGCTTACATATAACACCCAGTGTTCATCATAACAAGTGCCCTCCTTAATATCTATCACCCATTTAGCTCATCCCTCACCCCCTCCCTCCATTAACCCTCAGTTCTCTATTGTTAAGAGTCTCTTATGGTTTGCTTTCCTCTTTTTTTTCCTGTTACCATATGTTCATCTGTTTTGTTTCTTAAATTCCACATATGAATGAAATCATAAGGTATTAGTCTTTCTCTGACTTATTTCACTTAGCATAATATACTCTAGTTCCATCCATGTCATTGCAAATGGCAAGATTTCATTCTTTTTGATGGCTGAGTAATATTTCATTGCATTTATATGCATTCATCAGCTCGTCAATTTCTTTTCTAAGTGTTCTCTATTTTTCATAGTACAGATTTTTTTTAACCTCTTTTGTCAAGTTTATTTCTAGGTATCTGATGGTTTTTGGTGCAATTGTAAATGGGATTCCTTGATTTCTCTTTCTGCTGCTGCATTATTGGTGTATAGAAATGCAACAGATTTCTCTACATTGATTTTATGTCTTGCAACTTTGCTGAATTTATGTATTAGTTCTAGCAGTTTTTTGGTGGAATCTTTTGGCTTTTCTACATAGAGTATCACGTTGTTTACAAATAGTGAGAGTTTGACTTCTTCCTTGACAACTTGGATGCCTTTTATTTATTTTTGTTGTCTGATTGCTGAGGCTAAGACTTCTAGTACTATGTTAAGTAGTAATGGTGAGAGTGGACATCCCTGTCTTGTTCCTGATAAACTGATATTCTAGTAAGTAAAATGTTTTTCTTAGTTCTGTGAGATGCTCTAGAAAATTGAAATCCAAGGGGGAGGTCACTGGAACCCTTGACCTATAGCTGGTCTGAACTTGCATTTGGTATCTAAAGTGGGGCAAGAGGACAGTCTTATTAGGATTGAGCTTTTAATTTGTGGGATTTGATGGTATGTACAGGTAAGTAATTTCAGAATTGAATTGACTTAAACTGTAGAACATCCAGCTGGTCTTAGAGGATTTCTTAGAGTTGGGGGAAAACCCCATGTAAGAATTAATGGCAAAATCATAATTTAAGGGTTTTTTCCCCTTGATATATGCATTTATAGCTACAAACTTTCCTCCTATAACTGCTTTTGCTGCATCCCATAAGTTTTGGTATGTTGTGGTTTCATTTTCTTTTGTCTTAAGGTATGTTTTTATTTCCTTCTTAATTATTCTTTGATCCACTGATTGCTCAGAAGGTGATTCAATTTTCATTTGTAAATTTTCCAGCTTTCCTCATTACTGATTTTTTATTTTATATAATGGTAGTTGGAAAGAGACTTGATATTTTTTTAATCTTTTTGAGCTTGTTGAGACTTATTTTGTGGCCTAACATATAAAGTGTTCTATAAAATGTTCTGTGTGGGCGCCTGGGTGGCTCAGTGGGTTAAAGCCGCTGCCTTCGGCTCAGGTCATGATCCCAGGGTCCTGGGATCGAGGCCCACATTGGGCTTTCTGCTCAGCAGGGACCCTGCTTCCTCCTCTCTCCTCTCTCTCTGCCTGCCTCTCTGCCTACTTGCAATCTCTCTCTCTCTCTGTGTCAAATGAATAAATAAAATCTTTAAAAATAAAATGTTCTGTATGTACTTGAGAAGAATATGTATTCTGCCACCATTGGAAGAAATGTTCTGTATATATTTGTCCCATTTGGTCCTATGTTCAAATTTACTTTTCTTTTTTAACTGATTCTCTTCTGGATGACCAATCTATTGTTAGAGTGGGGTATTAAAAACCTAACCATTACTGTATTGTCATTTATTTCTCCTTTTAATTTAGTTAATTTGCTTTATGTACTTAAGTTCTCCAGTGTTAAATGTATAAACATTGACGCTTTTATAATGTTCTTCTTGGTCTCTTGGGACCATTTTTAGCTTAAGCTTAAAATTTTTGATATAAATAAATATAGCTACCATTTGCTTTTGTTTACCATTTACTTGGAATATCTTTTTCCATCTTTTGTTTGCTTGCTTTCTTTTGTTCACCAGTTGCTTGGAGTATCTTTTCCCATTCCTTTACTCCATCCTATGTGTGTCCTTAAAGCTAAAATGAGTCTCTTGTAGGCAGTCTATCATTGGATCTCATTTTTTGCTTTGTTTTGTTTTTAAATCCATTCAGCCATTCTGTGTCTTTTCTTTGGAGAAAGTAATTTTGCAATTAAAGTAATTATTGAATGGTGAGTGCTATGAAAGGTGTAAGCCTGATGATTCACGGACCTGTACCCCTGGGGCAAATAAAAAAATAATAAAGTAATTATAGATAGGTAAGAACTTACTATTGACATTTCGTTAACTATTTTCTGACTATTTTGTAGATCCTTTGCTCCTTGATTCCTCTCTTGCTGTCTTTGTGATTTGATGACTTTTCATGGTGGCATGCTTTGACTCTTTTATTATAATCTTTTTAAAAAATCTACTACAGGTTTTTCCTTTGTGGTTGGCATGCAGTTTACATAAAATATCTTAGTTATAAGATATTTTAAACTGGTAGTTTAATTATCCTATTTTAAACTGATAAAAACTTTGATAGAATACAGGAACTTTATATTTTTACTTTCCTGTCCCTTGCCCTTTAGGTTACTGACATTACAATTTACCTTTACTGATGAGATTGACACATTCATATGTATTTGTTAACTAGCATTTTTTCATTTCAGCATATAGAATGCCTTTTAGCATTTCTTGTAAGGCAAGTCTAATGGTGATGAACTCCCTCACTTTTTTGTTTCAGGAAGTCTTTATTTCTTCTTTATTTCTGAAGGACACTTTTGCTGAGTAAAGAAGTATTCTTTGTTGAAAGGATTTCTTTCCAAATATTTTATTTTATTTTTTTAAAAGATTTTATTTATTTATTTGACAGAGAGATCAGATCACAAGTAGGCAGAGAGACAGGCAGAGAGAGAGGAGGAAGCAGGCTCCCTGCTGAGCAGGGAGCCCGATGCGGGCCTCGATCCCAGGACCCTGAGATCATGACCTGAGCCGAAGGCAGAGGCTTTAACCCACTGAGCCACCCAGGTGCCCCAAATATTTTAAATATATCATCTTACTCTCTCCTGACCAACAAAGTTTCTATTGAGAAGCTACTATAGCCTTATGTTTACTCCCTTATATGTGATGAGTGGCTTTTCTTTTGCTGTTTTCAAAATTCATTGTCTTTGAGTTTTGAAAATATAATGAGTCTGAATAGCAATATTCAGGTTGAACCTATTTAGGCTCATTTGAACTTTGTGAATCTTAATGTTTGTTACTCTCAAGTTAGGGAAGTTTTCATTCATTATTATTTTTAAATAGGCTTCCTGTCCCTTTTTCTAGGATCTCCATTATGTCTATATTATTGCCTTGATGGTGTCCTGTAAGTCCCTTAGGCTTTATTCACTCTTCCAAATTCTTTTTTCCTTTTGTTTATATGACTTGATAATTTTAAGTGATCTGTTTTCAAGTCCATGATTCTTTATTCTGCTTGCTCAAGTCTGCTGGGAAGCTCTTTAATGAATTCTTCAGTTATTGTGTTCTTCAGTGCTTGCATTTCTGTTGATAGTTTCTACTTGTTGAACTCATTTTGTTCATACATTGTTTTCCTAGTTTCATTTAGTTATCTGAATGTTCTTTAAGAGGATTATTCTGAACTCTTTGTTAACTCATACATCTCCAGTTTTTAAGACTTGGTTATTAGAGCTTTATGTACCATTCTTTGGTGTCATGTCTACCCAGTTTTTCATGATCCTTAATGTTTTTCATTGGTATCTGCACATTTGAGTTAGTAGTTTCTTCTTACAGATATTATAGATTTTTTTCAGCAAGGAAACAACTACATCAGTCAGCACAGCTTGGGGTACCAGGTCAGCTGGTAGCATCCATGGGCAAGGAGGGATTGATACTGGGGTCTTTTGTTAGGCAAGGTCACTACCTATACTCTGAGTCCAGGGATGCTACTGGCTGGGCTCCATGACTGGGTAGTACTGCTCACTGGGTTCCACATTCAAGCGGAGCTGCCATAAGTGAGGGGGGACTCCCCGGTTTGACAGTACTGATGGATGTGTTCTGTGGCCAGGTGAGGTGAGTAATTGGGCTCTGCAATCACTTTGGTCAGGTTTGGTCTCAGGTTGTATTCTGAGACAGAATAGTGCCCACTGATAGATTTCACAATTCGGCAGGACTGCAGGCCATGCTCTATAATCTCCCCTGATTGAGCGGGTGTTCAGGCTGTACTTCCCAACTAGATGGTGCCACTATGCTTTGAAGCTAGACTTTGTAATCAGGTAGGTCATTGGCTGTGCTCCACTTTTGGGTGAGGTTGCTTCCTGGGTTTTCTCACCTGGCTGGTGTCTATAGTTGAGTGGACTGGGGTGAGGATTGTGCTCCATGGTCATATGGAGTTGCTGTCCATGCTCTCTAATCAGGTGGGGCCTCAGGCTGTCCTCTACAGTTGTTTGAGGTCACTGGGTGGGCAAAGCCATGTCTGTGTTCAGTAATGAGCAGGGACATATGCTGTGTTCTGTGGCTGGGCAATGCCATAGGCTTTGCTCTGGGCTGCTCAGGGCCACTGTTGAGGGTAATATGGCTATGCTCAATATTTGGGCAGGTCTGCAGGTCTGCTGGCTTTGCTCTATGTCTGTCCTGACTGTAGGATATGCTTCATAGTGCATCTGTGGCTCCCATGCATCTGTGGTCATGATTCCCAAAGGGGTGGGACTAGAGGCTATTCTGAGTAGTTGGGTGTGACAAAGAATTGGTTCCCCTGCCCAGTCAAGGTCATAAAATGGACTCTGTGGTTAGGACATTTCATTGGCTGGCAATCTAAAGCAGGCAGAATTGCCAACCAAGCTTCCTGGCCCAACATAGTCACCATCTTGGCTCTGTAGGTGGCCAGAACTGTTGGCTGGGATTTCTTCTTAGGTACCACCACATGCAAGATTGTAGTCTGCCAACATCTGAGCACTGGTTGCTATGAGCTCCACTCCCCTTTTCTGTCTGATTGCTAGTGGTCAAGCTCGAGAGGTTTCCCCAGTGAGCTTTGTGAGGTGAGACCTGAGTGAGCCTCCCAGGAAGCATCCCCTAATGCCAGGGAAGCTGTATGTAGCCTTGGGTTCTTTTTTTCACACTAGAGATACTGTAGGCCCAGGAAGGCTCTCTCTGCACAGCACTGTGCTTGCTTGGGGGCAGGGGTGATGTGGTCAAAATTAAACTGCTCGTTTTACCCTTCTAATGCAGTCCTTTTCAGTCTCTGTTGTCCAGAGGGATGCTTCAGCCTTACCCCTAGGTTCAGAGATTTTCAGAATGGTGCCTTGTCTATGGATAGTTGTTGTTTGGCTTTTCTGTGTGGGGGACTGAAGTTGGATTGATCCGTGTTGCCCTCCTGATGATGTCACTCCTGGGAATTTTAAAAATTATTATAATTTCTCTTCCATTTGCTCTAGGAGATGTAATATATGAATGAAATAGAAAAGAATGAAATAAATAGCCATAAAAAAGAATGAGATCTTAGTATTTGCAATGGCATGGATGGAGCTGGAGTGTATTTTTCAGTTTAGTAGTCTTCTTAATTTCTTAATCCTTTACCTCTAAATCTTTTCACAGCTTCTCAAACTGACCTAAGCCATTTTTTTGGTAATATCTACTTAATTCTTTCTTACTATAACCATGAATCTATTTCTGTCTACACCCTAAGGTCCTTGACTCTTCATTTTGTCATTGGAAAGCAATCTATTAGGTATAACCCTATTAGCTCAAAACTGATCAAGTTACCAGTTTTGTACAGTTCAAACTTGTGTCTGGATCTCAGATTTCTATAGATGTAATGTCCCCTTGAACTATTTTGAAAGAGTAATATGGAGATTTCTACAAATTTTCATATGTTTCCTAGAGGATCCTTTTTATATTATAATGTTTGCCTAAATCCTCAGGAAACCCTTCTGAAATAGTGGGTCTATTGGGGTCTTTTGATTTTTCTTTGCTCAGTCTTTAAAGGGTAGGTCTTTTTAGTGTTACAATGTATAATGGCTTTTTCCTCATATTGTGAGGGCTCCTGTACAAATTTCTAAATCTCTGGAAAAAAGAAACAGGGAAAACTTTAATTTCCTCTGTTTTCGTTTGCTTTGTTTTTGCTATACCAGTGGTTTTGAGAGGAAGGGTGAAATGGCCAGGCGTGTTCACAGCTTTGTTGAGCAATTTTTCCCCCTCTCATAATCTTGTGCCTTAGTGGATGTTAAACCCTAGAAGGCCCATACGTTCTTCACAGGGTTGACGGGGGAACTGAGGCAAGCAGCTGCTCTATGTGCAAGTTCTCATAGTTCTCCCATGTATACCCCCAGTTTACCCCTTTCCTCCAACCTCTGCTGGTCAGATTTAGGCATATCAGTGTCTGAACAGAGTTTTAGTAGGAAGATAAATAAAGGATGTGGTAAGAGAATGTTTACTTAGTTAGTGCCCCCATATTTTCTTTATTTTTTAATTTTATTTTT
Source organism: Ailurus styani (assembly GCA_002007465.1). Lineage (NCBI taxonomy): Eukaryota > Metazoa > Chordata > Mammalia > Carnivora > Ailuridae > Ailurus > Ailurus styani. The sequence continues at coordinate 474,234 of LNAC01000581.1, forward strand.
ATTCTTTGCCCAAGGGGTACAGGTCTGTGAATCATCAGGCTTACATCTTTCACAGCATTCACCAAAGCACAAACCCTCCCCAATGTCCATAACCCATCCACCCTATCCCTACCCTCCCACCCCCCAGTAACCCTCAGTTTGTTTTGTGAGATTAGGAGTCTCTTATGGTTTGTGTCCTTCCCTATCCCATCTTGTTTCATTATTTTTCCCTCCCTACTCCCCACGACCCCCCACCTTGCCCCTCAAGTTCCTCATATCAGAGAGATCATATGATAATTGTCTTTCTCTGATTGACTTATTTCGCTCAGCATAATACCCTCCAGTTCCATCCATGTTGTTGCAAATGGCAAGATTTCGTTTCTTTTGATAGCTGCATAGTATTCCATTGTATATATATACCACATCTTCTCTATCCATTCATCTGTTGATGGACATCTAGGTTCTTTCCATAGTTTGGCTATTGTGGACATTGCTGCTATAAACATTCGGGTAGCGCCCCCATATTTTCTGTAACTATCTATGTGAAACAAATCTTGAGGGCAGATAATTGTGGCCAGAGCCACATGAAGTCCATTATGGGAACTCTGCCAATGGTCCCTAGCCTGGCCTGCCATTTTCCCCAGCACTAAAGCTATAGATTTTTCTTTTTTCCCCCAGCAGCTCTGGTAGAACCACTTTTTTGAAAGCAGAGACACCCCCTCCCGCTTAGCTATGGAATCATGGTCTGAGCACTATAATCTGCCTTTCCTTTTTTTTTTTTTTAATCTCATTCTATTTGTCTTTGGATAAATTTAAGTGTTAACTTGACTTGCCATAGGGTGTTTAGATATTTGTTCAAATATTCTGAGTGTTTCTGGGAGGATGTTCTGGATGAGGTTGATATAAATATGTAGACTGAGTAAAGGATATTGCTTTCCTTGATGTGGGTTAACCTTATTCAATCGGTTGAAGGCCTGAATAGAACAAAAAGGCTGACCCTCCACAGAATAAGAGAATTCCTCCTTCTTAATACCTTCAGACTTGAACATCTTTTTCCTGCCTTAGGACTTGAGCTAAGACTTTGGCTCTTCCTTGGTCTCAAGACTGCCAGGCCCCAGATTGGAACTATACCATTGGTTTTTCTGAATCTCCAGCTTGCTGACTTACCCTGCTGCTCTTGGAACTTGTCAGTCCCCATAATCAAATCAATTCCTTATAATAAATCTGTCTAGATTGCTGTATATATCCTATTGGTTTTGTTTCTCTGGAGCACCCTAATACAAGCTTCATATTGTCCAGAAATGCCTCAAGCTCTTATGTTCTGTTTTTCCTTTCTTATTTTTCAGTGCTGCTATAGATATTTTATTATTTTTTATTTCTCCTTCATTTTTCTAATGTGTTTCTGGGAAGAAGGTGAGATATATATGTGAGTCAAATCTCCATTTTGAAACCCAAAGTCTACCAAAGTTTATGAAGCAGAGAAGAAATCATCCCTTCTCTTTCTCCCCGTGTGTATCTTCTCCTTTTTCATGCCACCACACCTCTCCCAACCCCCTCATCTGTTCCCCTAATTCATGACACATTTTCTCTTCCTTCTCTCTACTCACAGTCTGTACTCTGGGCCTCTTAAAAAAACCTCAATTTCTGTGCTTTTTGGTAGTTAAATGCCAACATGTGTCTCTTCAAAGCCTGTCATTTTCCTTTTTATTCCACTCACTGACCCTATAAATGACATTTGATGCACAAGAGCTGGAACAGTCATTAGCACAAAATGATTTTTTTTTTAGGAGAAAATCTTTCACAGCTCTGAATCATGTCTAAAAAAATTTTTTTTAAAGGCACCCTGCAGCAAACCCTCTTGATGTCCATTCCTGGCCCTGCTGGGGTTTGATTGCACAGGAAGGGAGAGGAGCATTAGATAATGTAACCATGTGCATGGTTAGGTGAATGACCAAAAGTACCTACAATCCTAAGTGAAGGCTCCTATGAGTGACTATTTCATTTCTATAAGAATGATCTTCTCTCTGAAATTCAAAATCCAAGCTTCTTTATTTTTCCTGTTTATTTGGTTTGAGTAGAATCCTTGGAGGAATCCAACCCAAGAGAATGTCTGTTTGAAGCCACATGTCTCTTGAAATGAGTTGGATCACATCTTGCAATTATTGCTAACTGAATACAGTAGGAAAGATTTCCCCCCAGGCTAGAACAAAGAGGTAATGCAAATATGTCATGATAATGCTACTCTGTGTGGGGTCTATCTAGGTTACTTCAACTTGCACATTCTTCCAGGACATAATGGCATCTGTGAGTTAAAATATCCTAAATAGACCCTCACACAGAACAGGTACATCCATTTGTCTCTGTCCATATACAGGCTATACCAAAAAAGCCCCATTCCATTTCCACGTTAGTACTTAAACCAGTCTCTCATGCCATTAGAGCCTGAGAGGAGGCCTAGAGCCCATGACATCCTAGAGTATTGCTTGAGAAAGGGTTTACATGACAACTGTTGTCAAGCTACATATTGACCCACACACTAGTGAGTGACTTAAGGTGTACATAATGACAAACTTTATTGATAAGAACTTAAGGGCAGGGAGATACAGAGCACACAGCATCCACCCAGCCCCAATATTCTTTCTAATGCTATGCTGAGGCAGCAGAGCTCATTGTGTTTTCCAACTGAAGAAATTACTTCCTGCCACCATGTTATATATCTACAGGCTAGGTTGAAATGAGGTAAGGAATACTTGGTTTTCTATAATACTTCAGGGTATTCCTGGCCCCCAAAGCAGACTTGCTACTCAGATACTCAGTGAGGGGGTTTGAATGTTAAGGTTGCTGATAGAACTTCCTGTCCATTCATGATCTGATTCAGACCAGCTGAACCAACTCAATTATTAGAAACACTCAACTCCCAATCTATTAGAAAAGGCCATACCAACCATGACCATCAGAGACTAAAAGATTGTCTGTCTTCAGTCTATCTCATGACCTTTGGGACTCACTAAATTCATCCTTCTCCATTAGGAAAATGATAATACCTTAAATGGAGACTTTAAACTTAACATCAACAGAATCGGTGTTACAATGAGACAGGTCTCAAGACATACCATAAAACACACCAAAGGAACTTAAAGAGCTCTTCTAAGCCAACTCAGCCAAGAGGGAGAAAACCACAAGGGACAGACTGAGAATGATCCAGCTACTCACCCTGATCCTGAAATAGTGCTTGCATTATTCATTGAGCCTGAGGTTGAGGGTCAGAGGCTTTTTGTTTCTGTTTTTTAAATAATATATACTTCTCCTCGGGCTATGTGATCTACATGACCTGGGAAGGGGTGCCAACAATGTTCTGTTCAGAATTGAGTTTCTGCTTGGCTCTGGGAAAGATTCTTGAGAGTAGACAGTAGTTTATAGATTATGTCTTGGCCTTGAAAGTGCTAATCCAAGTCTGGAAGGCTTACCTAAAGTGGTGAAAATGTTTCCTCAATGCCAAGTGGGGAAGCTCCAGTGCTGGTCTCAAAGATCATAGTGACAGGTAATCTGGAGGGTTCTGAGTCACTGTGAGGAACATAAAGATATTTATGGAGAGAGGTACTCTCTCCAGAAAGCAGTGCACAGCCAAATGTCTGCATAGATAAGTCCTGAGATGGAATTCACCAAGAGAACCGCATACAGATTCAAGGTAACATTCTGTATCCACACTTGGAAATGACAGTTGTCCATGGGGAGAGATGACTTTTATGCTTTTAAGGCATAGTGATGGGGTGGATTAGGCCTGGTGGTAGCACTGGGTGGAGAACCACACCACCAGGTCCCTTAGGGATAGTTTCCAAGATTGCTGGGTGGTGAGATAGCAGAATGAGAACATTGCTGCATACATTAGAGGATGAAAAGAGTTGAACATGATGAGCATGACTGCTAAGTGGAAGAGTCCTGAAGACGGCAGAGCAAATAGGGACCACAAGAGACCCCGAATAGCCAAACTAATCTTGGAAAAGCAAAGCAAAGCTAGAGGCATCACAGTTCTGGACTTCGAGCTATATTACAAAGCTGTATTTATCAAGATAGTATGGTTCCAGCACAAAAACAGATCAGTGGAACAGAATAAAAACCCCTGAAATGGACCCACAAATATATGGTCAACAAAGCAGGAAAGAATGTCCAATAAAAAGACATACATAACAAGTGCCCTCCTTAATACTCATCACTGATTTAGCCCAAGAATAGAGTTGGGAAAATTGGACAGCCACATATAGAAGAAGAATGAAACTGGACCACATTTTTACCCCATACACAAAAATAAATTCAAAATAGATGAAAGGCCTAAATGTAAGACAGAAAACTTCAAAATTCTAGAGAAGAACACAGGCAGTAACCTCTTTGGCCTCAGCCATCACAGCTTCTTAGGGGACACATCTCCAGAGGTAAGTGAAACAAAAACAAAAATGAGCTTGGGCTTCATCAAGATACAAAGCTGCTGCACAGTGAAGGAAACAACAAAACTAAGAGGCAGCCTATGGAATGGGAGAAGATATTTGCAAATGACATACCTGATAAAGGGTTAGTATGCAAAATCTATAAAGAACTTATCAAACTCAACACCCAAAAAATAAAACAAAAATCCAATTAAGAAATGGGTAGAAGACATGAATAGACATTTTTTCCAAAGAAGACATCCAGATGGCTAACAGACCCATGGAAAGATGCTCAACATCACTCATCATCAGGGAAATACAAATTAACACCACAATGAGATATCACCTCACACCTGTCAGAATGGCTAAAATTAACAACACAGGAAACAGCTGTTGGTGAGGATGCAGAGAAAGAACCCTCATGAACTGTTGGTGGGAAGGTGCAACCTAGTGCAGCCACTCTGGAAAACAGTGGGGCGTTTCCTCAAAAAGTTAAAAATTGAGCTGCTCTATGACCCAGCAATTGCATTACTAGGTAATTACCCAAAGGATATAAAGATACTGATTTGAAGGGGCACATGTACCCCCAATGTTTATAGTAACATTAACAATAGCCAAATTATGGAAAGAACCCAATGTCCATTGACTGATGAATGGATAGAAATGTGTGTATAAACGCACACACATATATACTTACAATGGAATATTACTCAGGCATCAAAAAGAACGAAATATTGCCATTTGCGACAGTGTGGTTGGAGGTACAGTGTATTATGCTAAGTGAAATAAATCACTTGGGTGGGGGATGGGCTAAATCAGTGATGGGTATTAAGGAGGGCACTTGTTATGTACACTGATGTAAGTGGTGAACCACTAAATTCTCCTGAAACCAATTATACCTGGTATTAACTAACTAGAATTTAAATAAAAACTTGAAACAAAATGAAACAAAAACAGGGACTCTGGAATCTGCTATCCATTAAGTGATTTCTTCAGCATTCTCTGGGAATAGGATATCAGTAAAGTCACCAGAACTCAGAATGGGAATGACAAATTCAGTACCCAAATAAATTTTGATCATGAACTACTTCCTGGACCATTAATATAAGACTATTCAGGGTCTCTGTCTATATAAGTGATACACCATTTGTTTTTTCCCTATTTCCTCCATATACATTTTTTACTTTCACATGATTCTGCCAGTCTCTTATATATCTTCCATTATTTTCAGGTGGGCACTTGTTCAGTTTGAGTTTTTTTTAACCTTTTCATGAGTCCTAGTCATTTATCTTTGTGGATGGCCTCTAATACCTTTTGATATTTACACCCTTGTGTAGTCCCCTCCTACACTGAATCTTTGCTTCTTTAAAAACAAAATTCAGTGGAAGTGATAGTATGTAAATCAAGGCTAGGTTATAAAGTCATTATGGCTTCCACCTCACTCTTTTTTTAGATTGCTTGCTCTGAGGGAACATTAAAGTATTCTGTGAAGAAGCTCATATAAAGAAGGATTGGGATTCCAATCATTCAATTACCTGAAAAGTGGGTTCTCCAGCCTACCTAAGCCTTCAGATTACTATGTACGTGGTCAATGTCTGACAGCAACTTTATAAGAGATCTTGAACCTAAGCCATCCAGGTGCCGCTAAATTCCTGACCCCTAAAAATTTTGAGAAATAATTGTTTAAAAAGACTAAGTTTTGCAGCAATGTCCACAATAGTTAAACTATGGAAAGAACCTACATGTCCATCAACAGATGAATGGATAAAGATGTGGTGTGTGTGTGTGTGTGTGTATATATATATATATATACACACACAATGGAATACTATGCAGCCATCAAAAGAAATGAAATCTTGCCATTTGCAATGACGTGGATGGAACTAGAGGGTATTATGCTGAGCAAAATGAGTCAATCAGAGAAAGACAATTATATCTCTCTGATATGAGGAACTTGAGGGGCAGGGTGGGGGGTAGGGAGGGAAAAATAATGAAACAAGATGGGATCAGGAAGGAGACAAACCATAACAGACTCTTAATCTCACAAAACAAACTGAGGTTACTGGGGGTGGGAGGGTAGGGATAGGGTGGATGGGTTATGGACACTGGGGAGGGTTTGTGAGTGCTGTGAAAGGTGTAAGCCTGATGATTCACAGACCTGTACCCCTGGGGCAAATAATTAAAAAAATAAAAGACTCAATTTTGGAATTAATTATTATACAACAATAATTAATAGGAAAGGTGACAAGAGCACAGAGGGAAGGGCAAAAAGCCAAAGTGAATCAACCCAAGGCAGTAGAACTGAGACCTAATTGAGGAACTGGGAACTTGTGCTTGGCTAGTTTAAAGTTGCTATAGACCAGTGATTCCTATGCACCTCCCATTTTACCCCGTTGGTAGAAAAGTAGTTGTCCCTCTGCCTCTACTTTCATCATATGTTCAGTGAATTGAGGTAGATAGCTTATCTCTTTGGTTCATAGGTGTTCAACTCAAGAAAAGCTGCACTTGACTAGCTATTCTCAAGGAGCCATACCTGAAGTGTTTCACCAATTAGAATAAATGATGATGATGAGGGGTGCCTGGGTGGCTCAGTTAAGTGGCTTCCTTTGGCTCAGGTCATGATCCCAGGATCCTGAGATTAAGCTCCAAATTGAGCTCTCTACTCTGCAGGGAGTCTGCTTCTCCATCTACCTGCTCTCATGCTCTCTCTCTCTCTCTCTCAAATAAAATCTTTTAAAAAATGATAATGCTGAGCCTGGTTCTATAATAAATGAAAACTGTGTGGGATCTTGGTGGGTCTTGAGTGCACTTTGTATGTGGTAATAATGTAAATAATTTGTGCCAGTGGACAGGTGGTAGTAGTTTTAAAACATCCTTAAATTCTTTGACTCCTGTTACAGAAAGTCCAACTCCAGTTCCCCACCCTTTGAATATAAATCAACTTTAGGTACTCTTAATAGAATTCAGGGGAAATTATGTTACATGATTTACAAAGTTAGGTTAAAAATATGATAGAATTCCTATCTGGCTCTCCATCTGCTCTTTTGCCCTTAGAGCCCTTGAAACCCAGTCACCATGTTGTGAGGAAGCCCAGAGCACATAGAAAAACAACATGCAGGTTTTCAAGCTAATAGCTCTAGCTGAGTTTTTAATATCTTCCATACATATGAGTGAGGGAGCTCTCAGAAGATTCCAGATCTAGCCTCTAGCTCTTCTAGTACATGCTAGCTGGAGCAGAGACTGAACTATCCTCAATAAACTCTGCTCAAATTATAGATTTATGAACAAAATATATGTTGTCATTTTTTGTACTAAAGTGTAGGTAACATACAGTATTGGTTTCAGATGTACGACATAGTGACTCAATTCTGTACCTTATGCTGTGCTCACCACAAGTGTACATACCATCTGTCACCATACAATGTTATCACAAAAACATTGCTTATATTTCCTATGTAACACCTTTCATCTCTGTGACTGACTTATTCTGTAACTAGAGGACTGACAACCCTCTCCTATCTCTTCAACCACTTTGTCCATTTCTCACACCCTTGTCCTGGCAGCAATCAGTTCTCTATTTATGGGGCTCTTTGTGGGGTTTTTGGGGTTGTTGGTTTATTTGTATTGGTTTTTAAATTCCACATGTAAGTGGAATCACATAGTATTTGTCTTTCTCTGACTTATCTCACTTAGCATAATACCCTCTAGATCCATATATATTGTCACAAATGGCAAGGCCTCAGGCCGAGTAATATTCAATTGTGTGTATTTATATATAGCATATCTTCTCTATCCATTCATCTACTGACAAACACTTAGGTTGCTTCCACATCTTGGCTGTTGTAAAGAGTGCTGCAGTAGACATAGGGGTACATATATCTTTTTGAATTAGTGTTTTTATTTTCTTTCTTTAAATACCCAGTGGTAGAATTACTGGATTATATGGTATTTTTATTTTTAACTTTTCTAAGGAACTTCCACACTGTTTTCCACAGTAGTTGCACCAATTTACATTCCCACCAACAGTGAATTAAGGCTTTATTTTTATTCACATCCTCCCAAACACTTGCTATTTCTTGTATTTTTGATTCCAGACATCTTTTCGTGGGTTGATTGACCATGCATATATCTTTGGAAAAATGACTATTCAGGTGTTCTGCCAATTTTTAAACTCGGTTAGTTGTGTGTGTGTGTGTGTGTGTGTGTGTGTGTGTGTGTGTGTGTGTTACCTGTTTCTTATATATTTTGTATATACTAACCTGTTATTGGCTATGTCATTTGCAAATATCTTCTATTCAGTAGCTTGTCTTTTCACTCTTCTTATGGTTTACTTTGCTGTGCAGAAGCTTTTTGTTTTGGTCTAGTTTCAGTAGGGTTGTTTTTTTGTTTTGCTTTTGTTTTCCTTCCTTGAAGAGAGACATGTCGGAAAAATGTTGTTAGGGCTGATGTCAAAGAGATTTCTACCTCTATTTTCTACTAGAAATTTCATGATTTGAGGTCTCACATTTAGGTTTTTAATCCATTTTGAATTTGTTTTTGTGGATAGTGTAAGAAAGTGGTCTAGTTTCATTATTTTGCATAGAGATGACTAGTTTTCCCAGCACCATTTATGGAATAGACTGTCTTTTCCCCATTGTGTATTCTTTTCTTGTTGGAGATTGACCATAAAAGCATGGGGTTGTTTGTGCTATCTATTCTGTTGACCTGTGTGTCTATTTTTGTGCAAGTGCCATACTGTTTTGATTACTATAGCTTTGTGGCATAGCATGAAATCAGGAAGCACAATATCTCCAGCTTTCTTTTTTTTCTCAAGATCACTTTGACTATTTGGAATCTTTTGTGGTTCTACTAAAAACTCTGATTATTCTAGTTCTTATGGAGAATGCTATTGGAGTTTTCATAGAGATTGCATTGAATTTTTAGATTGTTTTGGGTGGTATGGACATTTTAACACTATTCTTATTTATGAGCACAGTATGTCTTTGAATTTGTGTCATCTTCAATTTCTTTCATCAGTCTTCATCTCCTTGGTTAAATTCATTCTTAGGTATTTTACTATTTTTGGTGCAACTGTAAAATAAGAATTTCTTTTTAATTCTCTTACTGCCACTTTATTAGCATGTAGAAATGCAACAGATTTCTATTAATATTAATTTTGTATCCTACAACTTTATTGACATTTATTCTAATAGTTTTTTTGGTGGAGTTTTTAGAGTTTTTTATATATAATACCATATCTGCATGTAATGACAGTTCTTCTTCATTACCAATTTGGTTGCCTTTTATTTCTTGTCTGATTACTGTGGACAGGATTTACAGTACTATGTTACATAAAAGTGGTGAGAGTGGACATCCTTGTTTCCAATCTTAGAAGAGAAGCTCTCTGAATTTCACCATTGAGTAGGATGTTAGCTTTCTGTTTCTCATATATGATCTTTATAATGTTGATGTTCCCTCTAAACCCACTCTGTTGAGTTTTTTCATGAACTAATGTTGAATTTTTTTCCAGATGCTTTCTCTGCACCTGTTGAGATCATTTCATTTTTATCCTTTATTATGTTAATGTGCTGTACACACTGATTGATTTACAATCAGCACTTGTATTTGAACTACACTTGCATTCCCCAAATAAATCCCACTAGATCATGGTGAATTCTTTTTTTAAAAAATGTATTATTGAGTGTGGTTTGTTAATATTTTGTTGAGGATTTTGCATCTATCTTCATTAGAGACGTTAGAATGGAGTGTTTTTTTCTTTTCTCCCTCCCTTCCTCCCTCCCTCCCTTTCTCCCTTTCTCCCCTTTTCCCTTCCTCCCTCCCTCCCCCTCTTTTTCCTTTTTTCTTTTTATTTCTTTTTTCCTTTCTCTCCTCCTTCCCTTCCTTCCCTTCCTTCTTTCCCTTCCTTCTTTCTCTCCTTCTCTTCCTTCTTTCTCTTTCCATCTCTCTTTGTTGCCTCTCCTTCCTTTCCTTTCTTTCCTTCTTTCTTAGTATTTTGTTATCAGGGTAATGCTGACCTCATAAAATGTTTGGAAGCTTTTTCTCCTATGTTTTGGAATAGTTGGAGGAGAATAGCTTTTTACTCTAAGTATTTGGTAGAATTCACCTGTGAATTCATCTATTCCTGAACTTTTGTTTGTTAAAGGTTTTTTGATTACTCAATCTTATTACAAGTAATAAGATAAATTACTAGTAATCAGTCTGTACAGATTTTCTGTTCTTGATTCAGCTTAGAAGATGTATCTTTCTAGGAATTTATTTTAGGTTATACAATTGATTGACATAATTTTTCATAGTAATCTCTTATAATCCTTTGTATTTTTGTGGTGTCAGTGGTTACTTTTTTCATTTCATTTAGGTTATTCTTTTTTTTCCCTTGATGAATCTGGCTAAAAGTTTATCAATTTTATCTTTTAAAAGAACCAATTCTTTTCTGTTTTCTCTCTTTTTGTATCTATTTTATTTCTACTCTGATCTTATTTTCTTCTACTAACTTTGGGCTTTGTTCTTTTCTAGTTCTAGTTTTTAGATTGTTCGAGATTTTTGTTTCTTGTGTTAGTCCTGTATCACTATAAATTTTCCTCTCAGATAACTGTTTTTGCTGCATCCCAAAGATTTTGGAACATTGTTTTCATTTTCATTTGTCTCCATGTATTTTTTTATTTCCTCCTTGATTTCCTCACTGGCATTTCCTCACTGACCTATTGGGTATTTGGTAGCATGTTGTTTAGCTTTTATGTGTTTGTTTTTCCATTTTTTTCCACTTGTAATTGATTTCTAGTTTCATACCATTGTGGTCACAAAAGATTCTTGTTATGATTTCAATTTTATTAAATTTGAGACTTGTGGCCTACATGTGATCTATCCTGGAAAACATTCCATATACATTTGAAAAGAATGTATATTTTGTTGTTTTTACATGGAATGTTTTGTATATATCTGTGTGGTCCATCTGGTCTCTGTGTCCTTCAGAGACACTGTTTCCTTACTGATTTCCTGCCTGGATGGTCTATCTATTGATCTTAGTGGAGCGTTAGAGTCCCCTACTATTATTATATTACTGTCAATTTTTCCCTTTATGTCTGCTAATATTTGCTTTATGTATTTAGGTGTTCCCTTGCTGGGCGTATAGATATTTACAAGGGCTATATCCTCCTTGTTGTGTTGATTCCTTTATCATTATGTAATGTCCTTCTTTGTCTCTTGTTATAGGTTTTGTTTTAAAGTCTTTTTTGTCTGGCATAAGTATTGCTGCCCCACTTTTCCCCCCCACATTTCCACTTGTATGGAATATCTTTTTCCACTTCTTCACTTTCATACTGTATGGGTCTTTAGGTCTGACATGAGTCATATTGATGGGTCTTAGATTTATTTTGTTTTATCCATTCGGTCATGCTATGTCTTCTGATTGGAACCTTTAGTCCTTTACATTAATTATTGGTAGGTATATACTTACTTTTGTTGTTTTCTGATTGTTTTTGTAGTTTTCTTTTCCTATCTTGTTTTCCTTCCTTGTGATTGATGACTTTATTTAGTGTTATATTTGACTTTTTAAAAATTTTTTGCTGTATCTATTATGTTTTTGGCTTGTACTAAACTGATGGTCAATTAAGTTTGTACACATTCTAAAATAACTTTTTTACTCTGCCTTCAATGTTTTTATATACTTTGTCATATTTTACTTTTCATTTTGTGAGTCCCCTTAATTTTTTCTACATATAGTAGATTTACCTCTTTTGTCTTTTAACCTTCATACTAGCCTTTAAGTTATTGCTGTACTACTCTTATTTCATGTTTACTTTCACTCATAACATTTTTATTTCATAATTTTCTTCTAATTATGGACTTTGTTTTCCACTGAAGAAGTCTTTGAACATTTCTTATAAGGTTGGCTTAATGGCAGTGAGCTCCCTTAACTTTTGTTGGGGAAACTTCATCTTTTATTCAATTCTGAATGATAACCTTGCCAGGTAGAGTATACTTGGTTGAAGACTTTTTTCCTTTCAGAACTTGGAATATATCATTCCACTGCCTTCTTGTCTGTTTCTACTGAAAAAATGAGCTAATAGCCTTATGGGGTTTCACTTGTACATAACTATTTCTCTTTTGCTGTTTTTAAGATTCTCTCTTTGTGTTTCATCTTTGAATTTTTAACTATTGTGTTTTGTGATCTGAACCTCCTTGGGTTTGTCTTGTTTTGGAACTCTCTGCTTCCTGAACCTAGATGTCCATTTCATTTCCCAAGTCAGGGAAGCTTTCAGCTATTTTTTCTTCAAATAAGTTTTATGCCTTTTTTCCTCTCTCTTCTATTTCTAGAACCCCTATAATATGAATGTTTGTTTACACAATGTTGTCCAAAAGATCCCATATAACCTATTCTCATTTTTAAAATTCTTTTTTTCTTTTGGCTCTTGGCTTGGGTGCTTTCTATTACCCTGTCTTCCAGATCACTGATCTGTTCTTCTACATTTTCTAACCTGTTGATACTTTCTACTATCTTTTTCATTTCAGTTATTGTATTCTTCAACTCTGATTACTTCTTTATTATATTTTCTACCTCTTTGTTGAGGTTCTCATTGAGTTTATTCATTCCTCTTTCCAGTCCAGTAAAGATCTTTACGATAATTTGAACTCTTGCTCAGGAAGACTGCATATTTCCATTTCAATTCATTCTTTTTCTTAGGTTTTGTCTTGTTCTTTCATTTGGGGCATATTCATGTGTCTCATTTTTCTTGACTTTCTGTGTTTGTTTCTATGAATTAAGAAGAACTACTCCTAAACTGGAAGGAATGGCCTTCTGTATGTTTATCCCCTATATAGACTATGTGAGCCTGGTGACTTTGGCTGGGTGACTGGATCTGTGACTGGCATGGACTGGGTGCTCTGGAGTACTCTATGGTGGCTGCCCTGGTGGGATGGTTGGAGTTGAACTGGGCACAGGCTAGGATGATCCCATGACTTTCCACCCAGAGTGTACCCTGGCAGCAGAGTTGAAGCCGAAGTGGGTGTAAGCTGGGTAATCCTGGGGTGCTCCATGTGCTGGGGCTTTTTGGCAGGGAAATTAGAGTCAAAGTGGTTGTGGGCCTGAAGGTTTCCAGTGTGCTTCATACTTGTCTCACCTTGACCAGATGTCTGGAGCTGTAGTGAGTACTGACAGAAGGTGTCCTGATATGTGCTGTGCTTGGGCCATCATGGGGGCATGGCTTGAGCTGGAGAGGGTTAGGGCCTGAAGGTCACTGAAGTAGTAGGCTAATGAACTTTACTTATATCCATGTCTTCAAGGGGACAATGTAAATGGAGGTGCTCCTCAACCCCTTTGACTGAAAGAGAGCTCCAGCAGTTCTCCTGCCATTTGATGCAGTTCTAGAGATGCATCCTTTATATTCTAGTTGCTCTTTTAAACTGTGGCTTTTTTTTCTGTACCCCCCCCCAGGCATCCAGGGCTAGCTTGGGTAGGATCCCAGGGCTCAGACTGGCTATGATATCCAGACCCTACTTCCATCTGCACTATCAAGGTGTAGGAGATATATAAACTGTAGTAATCACCACCTCCTCCAACCAAGAGAGAGTTCAGGCAGCTCCCCCACCATTTGTGTCAAAGTTCTAGAACTGGACCCTTTGAATACAAATTGCCCTTTGAAGCCATACCCTACCACACCATGTCCCAGCACAGACAAATCTGCTCATGGTCCCTCAGTACTATCCCTTCCTACTTCATTCAATGTTGGGGGTAGGGGTCCCCTTTGTTACCATGTCTCTGTGTCTCTTACCATTCTCTATGTGGTCTATTTTTTGTTGTGCAGAAGTTTTTCAGTCAACCCACAGTTTTCCTCCAGGAGGAATTGCTTTATAAATAGGCATAAACTTGGTGTGTCCAAGGAGGTGGTGAGTTCAGGGTCTTTCTACATCACCATGTTGGATCCTCTCCCATGTTGTCATTGTTTTAAAACACTAAGTTTAGTAATCATTTGCTATAACCAAATTAACTGGGAAATGGCCTCTCTTTCACTTCTTGTTTCCCCATTTTTTTTCTATCCTAGATAGAAACCTAGGACACATTCTGGGGGCTCTTTTTATTATTTTTTCATTATTGTTTCATTATTTCTTGAGGTAGAGTAATAAAAGTTTCTGACAGTGAGAAGAGCAATTGGAAAGACATTGTCCATTTGGAAAAGATATGCTCATATTAAATCATCTTATGTTTTCTGTGTCAAGGTTATATTATAAAGAATTCTCACTTGATACCCCAGTTCTCATGTAACTATGTTAACACAAAAACTGTCTTAAAGTGGCAACTGCCTCAGTGAAGTAATCCATTTTATATTTATAATATCAGGAGTATCTCCCAATGGGGTTATGTATTCTCAAATCCTCTAAAGGCGGTAGCCTTCCTTAGCATTATCGATAAACCCAAACAATTTGGTATCCAAGGTATGTATTATTTTTCTTGTTGCTTACCATGCAACTTCATGCAATAAAAGTAATGTAACTCCTTCGTCATGCAAATGAACATCCTGAGGCTTTAAGGTCTCCCTCTTCAAGCTGATGATAGCACTCCTGGAGGGAGCTAGCTCTTATATTAATTTGGTACCCCTTCAGTCTCCTACATAATGTGCTATATGATAATTAGTTTCAAACTGCTCCCATGGCTACAATAACAGCTCTTCTGTTTCCCCTTAGCGAGTAACTCCCCCTGTTTCTGAAGTGGCTAAGTGACTGTCTTGTTGGAAGTGGAGGAGGTGGTGGATGGGGTTTTTTCCCATGACTTCTCTAAGGCAAATGATAAGGTCCAGTAGCTTCTCTGGATGCAGTGAGAAGGCTTTTCCTGTTTTCCTTTCTTTAAGAGCTCAAAAATTCCTCCAAAGGCAGAGGAAGCAAGGCATCAACTTATGAACTACATTGTCTCCCTTCATAATCCTCTCACAACATTTCAACTTTGCCATGACCCTTGGAAAACATCCAGCCACCAACCATCCAACTTTAGCCAAGTCACTTTGTCACTGTTCCAGGGGGGGACATCTCTCCACCCAGTTTCCATTTAAACGTTTTTTTCTGGTTAACAACAACAACAACAAAACATAACACCAGATCAATTGGCACTGACAGCGATCTGCAATGGATGCCAAATGTTAGGACACATAGTGATCCACACCATAACGCATTCATGGTATAATTTATTTATAATTTATTGTGGAAAAACTTTATAAACATATGTAAGAAGAATGCACAGGAATGAGNCCAAATGTTAGGACACATAGTGATCCACACCATAATGCATTCATGGTATATATTTATAATTTATTGTGGAAAAACTTTATAAACATATGTAAGAAGAATGCACAGGAATGAGGTATGTTTGAGCCAGTAGTACTGGAAGTGTTGAGAAGAGCACCCTGGTAGAGGAAGTTTGCCTGTATTTCTGAGTTGCTTTATGTATTGATTGGATTAGCTGAGAGAGGTAAGGGAGATCCAGTTTTCTATATAATAAAGGGGTTTACTGTTAGGAGCCTAGAGCTCAACTACAGAGTATCCATACCAATGCTACTGATAATAGCTGGAGGCCTTCAGCCCCCCTGAAGGAGGGGTGAAAAGATGGAGATCTGTATGGATGTTAGGGACAAAGTCTAACTTCTGTTAGGTAGGAGTTGGGACTCTTGAAGTCCTGGCACTACTTTTATTGGGACTGAATGAACATGGGGAAAAGAACTACTCACAGCATAGGTATAGTGAGGATTTTGTTTACATGGTGTAAACATGGCTCCATACTGGCTCCATCAAGCCAGTATAGGGCATCGCCCATCATCTCTTTAACAGCTTCTAAGAGTTCTCTTATCCCTGTCCTTAAACCCCTCTGTATTTTAGTTTAGGTGATTCCTATTGACCTAGCTTCAAGCTTACTGAACTTTTCTCAGTTGTGTTAAGTCTACTTATGAGCAAAGAAGGGCATTTTAGATTTTTTTTTTTACTTTTTCGTGGCTAGCATTTATTTACATTCAATTCTTAGAGTTTCCATCTCTGCTGAAATTAACCATCTGATAATGCATGTTGCCTATCTTTTCCACTAGGCCGTTAAAATATTATATTTAAGTTCTCTACCTAGTATTTCCAAAACTTGTGTTATATCCGAATTTACAGTTGATTGACTCATCTGATAATGTGGGTGTTTTTCTTTTGAAATGCTACATAATTTTTATTGAAAGATAGATATTTNTTCATCTCCTGATAATGTGGGTGTTTTTCTTTTGAAATGCTACATAATTTTTATTGAAAGATAGATATTTTGTATAGGAAAGTAGAGACTGAAGTACATAGCTCTTGAAATGAGCACACTTTTCCTTCCGGTAGGCGTTTACAGTTATGCACTGAGCCAATATAATCAGGAATTAAGCTAACCAGCCCCCACCTAGAGGTCTGTCTGCAGCACATATTCCATCCTTCCCACTGGTGGAGGTTTTATTGTGTTTTCTTTGCCATGATGTAAAAAACAGTCCCCTAAGGGCCAGAGTTCGCTGCTCTTCCATGGTGGTTTAAGCCTTTGTTAGGGAAAATAGAGGAGAAGGATCCAAATGGAGGTTTCATATGCTTTCTTCTGGTAAATACTGTTCCCATAAGGGATGCTTTATTAGGGGTACCTGGGTGGCTCCATGGGTTAAGCCTCTGCCTTTGGCTCAGGTCATGATCTCAGAGTCCTGGGATCGAGCCCTGCATTGGGCTCCCTTCTCTCTCTCTCTGCCTGCCTCTCTGCCTACTTGTAATCTCTCTCTCTCTCTATCAAATAAATAAAATCTTAAGGATGCTTTATTAAAAATCTTTCCCTGCCTCCCATCTTTTTTGTGAGTATCCAGCAAGGTATGTGGTAAGAGGAAGCAAGGAGGTGCAAATTCCCTTTATATCTATGCCCCATGGGTTTTGCCTTTAGCCACATTTAGTCTTTAGTAATTGGTTTAAGAAAATATTATCTGAATTCTTAGTGGCATCTCTCAAGGTCTACCCCAGTTAAAAAGTACTCTTGCCACATCCCCTCTTGAAGATACTTATTTCTTAGCGTTTGTCGCCCTGAAACGTTAATCTTTTTTTTTTGACTCAGATAGCTTTGTATCTATTTAAGTAATTGAATTTTCCACAAATAAATTTCCATAAACAGATGATATGGCTTTTGCCACATGTATAAGTAACACATAATACCAATTCTTAACAAACTATTTTAGAAAATTAAGGAGGGAATTCTCCCCAACTCTCTTTTGTTTTTTTTTTTTTTTTTGTTGTTGTTGTTGTTTGTTTTTTGTTTTTTTATTCTTTGCCCCAGGGGTACAGTTCTGTGAATCATCAGGCTTACACCTTTCACAGNTTTTGTTGTTGTTGTTGTTGTTGTTGTTTGTTTTTTGTTTTTTTATTATTTGCCCCAGGGGTACAGTTCTGTGAATCATCAGGCTTACACCTTTCACAGCACTCACCAAAGCACAAATCCTCCCCAATGTCCATAACCCATCCACCCTACCCCTACCCTCCCACCCCCCAGTAACCCTCAGTTCATGAGACTTTAATCTTTGATGGGTTCAGGTTGAATTATAAATTTGGCTATCATCTTGCATTTTGTTGTCCTTGTTGTAAGGGTTAAAATGATCCTATTTTTCTACCTCCTAAGAGGAAACCAGAAGTTCTTCCCATTCATTTTAAATGAATCTACAGAATTACAGACATCCTCCTCAGTAAAATAATAAAAGCAACAACAAACCCTCAAGAGTCATTTCATGAATTAAGCCTTTAATGTTATATCCTGTCTCATATTATTAATTGCATAGAGACACATTATTTTCGGTTAAGGTCAAAAGAATTTAAAATCTATTTCTTGATTCTGTTTAGATAGTTGAATCAGTTATCTGTCCTTACTTTCCAAGCAAATTCACCTTGAAGAAATATCTAATGTAACTTTCCTTTGAGCTTATATTTTTCCTGTCTAGTTAATTACTTTTTTCTCAGTTAATTGCTTAAAAAAAACCTCTTCTACACCTTGCATTCTCCTTATCTGTTTTATGACATTACTGTATAACAATCTGATAGGTAAAATTCAGGTAACTTGACATGTATCAAAGCTTAATCGCTGAAGTACCAGGGAATCTAGAATGACTGAAAACTTTGACTTAAATACCTCATTTTATCAATAAAATGAAAGGATATCCTTTTTGTTGATTCTGTTTTGTTCATTATGGGGTATGAGTTACATGGTGGTAGAGATATTTAGAAGATTTCAGATATTTTTTGATTTTGTATATAATGATATACAATAATTTGTGAAATTTTCTCTGAGTCAGCTTTGGATGGAACACAATGTATTTTTTATGACATTGATGGCCATTATGTGATCCATAAAAATCCAAGATCCTATAACTGAAATTATCTTTGCCACTAAGAGACCATGGCTACGTACCGAGTGGAGATCCTTGGATCCTATAATCCTGAGGAAAACTACCTCCTTGACATTTTCCCTTTAGACACAGTTATTATGTCTGAAACAGTGTGGGTCTCCAGCTGAAGAAGACGTAAAATACAGATCTTATAATACATTTTAAAGGAAAACTTTTTAAAATTCAGAGTTTTTTGTGGGTTTGGGGGGGATGTTTTGTGGTGTTTTTTTATTTGTTTGTTTAAAGAGTTGAAAGAGAGCATGTGTGCCAATCCAAGTGGAGGCAGGGGTAGAGGGAGACTCTCAAGCAGACTCCCCACCAGGCCTGGAGCCCCATGTGGGGTTCATTTCATGACCCATGAGGATCATGACTTGAACTGAAACCTAGAGTGAGGAGCTCAACCAATTGAGCCACCTAGGTGCCCCTTAAAGGAAAACATTTGAAAATAATGTGATTTTTAAAAAAATTTTTATTTAAACCCCAGTTAACATACAGTGTAATATTAGTTTCAGGTATACAATTTAGTCATTCAACACTTCGTGCAACACGCAGTGCTCATCACAGCAAAACAATGTAATTTTTTCTGATTATAATTTCAAATGTGAAAAAGCCAGAAGATTTAAGAAAAGGTATAAATATTTAAAAAATGAAACAACAAAGTCTAGTTTAGTCTTAATGGTTGTGTGTGTGTGTATCTCTACATATAAATAATTCTAACACTTTTAAAAACATATACATGTTTATGTATATATTATCAGTGTCATACTATATAAAATTTTCTATCCTGATTTTTTCTTACTGCATCAGAAATGTTCTCCCATGTCATCAAAAACACTTCATAAATATTTTTAATACTGAATAATATTCTGTTTTATAGTTGTGCCATAATTGAATATAAGCCTTTTGTGTATTAAAGTTGTTTCTAGTGTTTCTGTATTGAAGATAATGCCATGCTGGATTTCTTTATATATAAATCTTTGTCTTCATTTTTGATTACTTCCTTAGGATCCATTCATATCATTCATAGAAGTAAAATTACTGATTCAAAGAGGATGAAATTTTTTATAACTCATGACAGATATTTACAAATCATGTTCCAGAGAGCTTTAACAAATTGCATTGTCACCAGCAGTTTATGAGAATATATGTCTTACTGAATCCTCACAAATATTGAGTACTATTATTTTAAAAATCTGTGTCAGTGATGAATCATGAAGACTAGGATCTCCCTGATATTTTACTTTCATTTCTTTCCTTAATGCTAGGACTGAAAAATTTCCCACTTGTTTATATGCCATTTGCATTTCATTTTTTATGAAGAGACTGACAATATATTTTCTTCTCTTCTTTCCACTTTTTCATAATTTTTGTTCTAATAAGATTGTATCATTTTGCATTTCCAACAGCAGTATGAGTGCTCCAACTGTTTTAAACTTTCTCACTGTGCTCGTATATTTAGCTTAAAAAAATATTTTAGACATTCCAGGGACCTCTGGCTGGCTTAGTTGGAATGCAACTCTTGATTTCAGGGTTAAGTTCAAGCCCCACATTGGGTATAGAGACTACTTAAAAAAATACTTTAAAATTTTTTTTAAAAACTCTTAGACATTCTAAAAGATGTATAGTGGTATCTCATCTTAACATGCATTCCCTAATGACTAATGTTTTATTAGGTTGGTTGCTTATTATTGAGTTTTGAATGATTGATATTTAGATACAAGATATCTAGATACAAGTCCTGCTTTGATACAAAACTTGCAAATATTTTCTCCCAGTTTGTGGCTTGTATTTTTGTTCTTTCTACAGTATGTTTTGCAGAGCAGAAATTTTTTAGGGTTGGAGAGGTGTAAATTATTGTATTTTTAAAATTAAATTGGCTGAATTAAATCAGCCAACATATAGTACATCCTTAGTTTCAGATGTAGAGTTCAGTAACTCATCAGTTGCATATAACTCCCAGTGCTCAGCACATCACATGCCCTCCTTAATGCCTGCCACCCAGTTACACCATCCCCATCACCTCCCCTCCAGCAACCCTCAGTTAAGAATCTCTCATGGTTTGTCTCCCTCTCTGATTTCTTCCCATTCTATTCCCCTAGGGTCCTCTACACTGTTTCTTATATTCCTCATATGAGCGAAATCATATAATTGTCTTTCTCTGATTGACTTATTTTGCTCAGCAATATACCATCCAGTTCCATTCATGTTGATGTAAATGGTAAGATTTCATCCTTTCTGATGGCTGAGTAATATTCCATTGTGTGTGTGTGTGTGTGTATATATATATATATATATATACACACACACACACACATATAGGCTATTGTAGACATTGCTGCTATAAATATTGGGGGTAGGTGCCCCTTCAGGTAACTTATTGTATTTTTATTTAATATATTATAACTTTGGGGTTTTATCTAAGAACTCTTTGATATAACATCATCTCATTTGTTTGAAAGGTTGTTTTTTTTTTTTAGATTTTATTTATTTGACAGAGATTACAAGTAGGCAGAGAGGCAGGCAGAGACAGAGGAGGAAGCAGGCTTCCCGCTGAGTGGGGAGCCTGATGCGGGGCTCGATCCCAGGACCCTAAGATCATGACCTGAGTCGAAGGCAGAGGCTTTAACCCACTGAGCCACCCAGGTGCCCCTGTTTGAAAGTTTTTTAGTTGTAGGTTGTACATTTAAGTCTAGAATCAATTTGGAGTCCAATTTTTATATGGTGTGAAAAGTAATTTGAAATTTTTTTCCACATGTGGACATGTACTTGTTCCAGAAACCTTGGAAAATAGTATCTCTTCTTCATTGAGCTGTTTTGTGTCTGTCAAAAATCAATTGACCATATTCATATGGGTTTATTTCTGGATTTACAGTTTCTTTGTAAACTAAAAATCCAGAAATTTTTAGGCACCTCTGTATTTCATATATATATATATATATATATATATATATATATATATATATTATCAGGTTAAAGAAGTTCCTTCTGTTGATTGTATTGTTTTCCCAGTGCTATGATTTCAGATCACTGTAACTGGAGATAACACCCCTATATCACTATAAAGAGACAGATTACTCTTGAATAAGTACTTAAAAATTAACAAGAATTTCTATACAAGATCATTACATTTATTATGCAAAGAGCTTGAAATGAAGCATAAGATAATTGTAAAGGAAATCCTTTACTTTGGTACCTTAAGAATAAATTTTATTTCCATGTCAACACGACAAAGAAATCATCTTTTAAAGATAAAAAAAACCTCTAGTACTTCAAGTTAATTCAAAACTTCTACATATCTTTATGAACTTTACATATAGAATACCAAGATGTATTAAAAGAACTATCAGCTTTCTACAGAATTAGCTACTCTTTAAATTTT
Source organism: Ailurus styani (assembly GCA_002007465.1). NCBI lineage: Eukaryota > Metazoa > Chordata > Mammalia > Carnivora > Ailuridae > Ailurus > Ailurus styani. The sequence continues at coordinate 496,415 of LNAC01000581.1, forward strand.
CATTAAAATTCATTCTGTTCATTAAAAATCTTTTGCTTACCAAAAAAAATAAACCCTTTTATTCTGTTTCAGTGACTTTTTAAAAATTTTTAATTCCAGCGTAATTAATATACAGTGTTATATTATTTCAGGTATACAATATAGTGATTCAACAGTTCCATATATTACTCAGTGCCCATCAGATAAGTGCCCATCAAGATAAGTGTACCGCTTCGCCTACTTTTCCATCTCTCTACACACCTCCCCTCTGGGAAACATCTGTTTGTTCTTTACAGTGAAGAGTTTGTCTTTTGTTTTGTCTTTTTTTTTTTACTTTGTTCATTTCTTTTCTTAATTTCTACATATGAGTGAAATCATATGGTATTTGTCTTTCTCTCACTGGATTATTTTACTTAGCATCATACTCTCTAGATCCATCCATGTTGTTGCAAACAACAAGATTTCATTCTTTTTTTATCACATTTCATGATATATATGATATATATCATATTCCATGATATATATATGATCTACATTATATATACTCCATGATTTTATACACACATAATCTCACACCACACACACACACACACACACACACACACACAATCTCACACCACATCTTCTTTTCTATTCTATCAATGGATACTTGGGCTGTTTCCATTGTAAATAATTGCTCCAATGAACATAAAGGGGCATTTATTCTTTCCAGTTAGTGTTTAGAATCATTGGGTAAATACCCAGTAGTGCAGTTACTGGATTGTAGCCTAGTCTTCTTTTTAACTTTCTGAAGAACTTCCCTACTGCTTTCCACAGTGACCGCACCAGTTTGCATACTTGTCAGCAGTGCATGAAGTTTCCTTTTTCTCCACATCCTCACCAACACTTGTTTCTTATTCTGTTGATTTTAGCCACCCTGACACGTGTGAAGTGATATCTTGTTTTGATTTTGATTTTCTTGATGATGAGAGATGTTGAGCACATTTTCATGTGTCTGATGGCCATCTGTATGTTTTCTTTGAAGATGTATCTGTTCATGTGTTCTGCCCACTTTTAATGGGATTATTTGTTTTGGGGTTTTGAGTTGTATAAGTTCTTTATATACTTGGGGTACTAATCCTTTATAGGATGTGTCATTTGCAAATATCTTCACCTATTCAACAGGTTGTCTTTTAGTTTTGCTAGTTGTTTCTTTTGCTGTGCAGTAGCTTTTTATTTTGATGCAGTTTATTTTTGCTTTTGTTTCTCTTGCCTTAGGAGACCTATCTAGAAAGTTGTTTCTGTAGCCTTTGTCAGAGAAATTACTGCCTGTGCTTTATTCAAGGATTTTTATGGTTTCAGGTCTCACATTTAGGTCCTTAATCCATTCTGAGTTTGTCATTTTATATGTTATAAGAAAGTGGCCCAGTTTCATTCTTTTGTATGTAGCCATCTGGCTTTCTCCACACCATTTGTTGGAAAGACTCTTTTTACCATTGAATATTCTTGCCTCCTTTTCATAGATTAATTGAGCAAATAAGTGTGGGATTATTTCTGGGTTTTCTATTCTATTCCATTGATCTATGTGTCTATTTTTGTGCCAGTGCCATGCTGTCTTGATTAGTAGAGCTTTGTAATAGAACTTAAAGTCTGGAATTGTGACACCTTCAGTTTGGGTTTGTTTTTTTTTTCTTGTTTAAGATTGTTTTTTGTTATTTATGGTCTTTCATGGTTCCACACAAAATATAGGATCATTTGTTATAGTTCTGTGAAAAACACTATTCGTATTTAGATAGGGATTGCTTTATGTTTTTTTTAATATTTTATTGATTTATTTGACAGAGAAATCACAAGTAGGCAGAAAGGCAGGCAGAGAGAGGAGGAAGCAGGCTCCCTGCTGAGCAGAGAGCCGGATGCAGGCCTTGATCCCAGGACCCTGAGATCATGACCTGAGCCGAAGGCAGAGGCTTTAACACACTGAGCCACCCAGGCACCCTAGGGATTGCTTTAAATCCGTGGTTGCTTTGGGGAGTATAGACGTTTTAGCAATACGTATTCTTCCAATCCATAAGTATGGAATGTCTTTCCATTTCTTTTTGTCATCTTCAATTTCTTTCATCAGTGTTTTATAGTTTTCCATGTACAAGTCTTTCACCTCTTTGGTTAAGTTTATTCCTAGGTATTTTTTTTATTTTTGGTGTAATTGTAAATGGAATTTTTTAAAAATTTCTCTTTCTACTGCTTCATTTTTGGTATGTAGAGATACAACAGATTTTGGTACATTGATTGTTTATTCTTCAACCTTCCTGAATTTATCAGTTCTTTCTTCTGGTGGTCTTTCAGGTTTTCTATATATAATATCTTATCCGTAATTAGTGAATGTTTTGCTTCTTCCTTACCAATTTAGGTGCCCTTTACTCCTTTCTTTTGTCTGATTGTTGTAGTTAGGACTTTCAGTCCTTTTATTTTGAATAAAAGTTGTGACAGTGGACATCCTTATCTTGTTCCTGACCTTAGGGGAAATTCTCTGTTATTCACCATTGAATATGATGTTAGTTGGAGGTTTTTCATATATAGCCTTTATTATGTTGATATATGTTCCCTGTAAACCTATGTTGTTGAGGGTTTTTATCATGAATGAATGGTGTACTTTGTGAGATGCCTTTCTACATCTATTGAAATGATCATGTGACATCCTTTCTCTTGATATAATGTATCATACTGACTGATTTTTCAAATATTGAACCACACTTGCATCCCAGAAATAAATCCCACTTGATTGTGGTGAATGGCTTTTTTTTATGTATTGCTGGATTCAGAATGCTAATATTTTGTTGAGGATTTTTGCATTTGTTTTCATCAGAGATATTGGCTTACAATTCTCATTTTTTGAGGTGACTTTATCTAATGTTGTTATTAGGATAATACTGGCCTCATAAAATGAATTTGGAAGTTTTTCTTCCTCTTCTATTTTTTTGGAAAAGTTTGAGACAAATTGATATTAACTCTTAAAATTTTGGAGAATTCAGCTGTGAAGCCATCTGGTCTTGGACTTTTGTTTGTTTGGAGTTTGATTACTGATTCCATTTCATTGTGGGAAATCAGCCTTTCAGAGTTTCTATTTCTTCCTGTTTCAGTTTTGGGAGGTTATATGTTTCTGGGAATTTATTCATTTCTTCTTGGTTGTCCAAATTGTTGGCATATAACTTTCATAATAGTCCCTTACAATTCTTTGTATTTCTGTGCTTTTGCTTGTTTACTCTCCTCTTTCATCTGTGATTTTGTTTGAGTTCTCTTTTTGTATTTTTGATGAGCCTGGCTAGAGGTTTATCAATTTTGTTGATGTTTTTAAAAAAACAGCTCTTTGTTTCATTAAACTGTTCTATTGTTTTCTTAGCTTCTATATCATTTCTTTGTGCTTTAAACTATATTACTTCCTTCTGCTGGATTTAATTTTCTTCTTTTTCTGTCTCCTTTGGGTAGAAGGTTAGGTCTCATTTATTTGATATTTTTCTTCTTGAGGTAGGCCTGTATTGCTCTAAGCCTCCCCCTTAGAACTGCTTTCACTGTATCTCAAAGATCTTGAACCAATGCATTTTCATCTTCATTTTTCTCCATGTAATTTATTTCTTCTTTGCTTTCTTGGCTGACCCATTCATTGTTTAGCAACCATTGTTTAACCTCCATGTATTTGTGCTCCTCCAGATTTTTACTTGTGGTTGATTTCCAGTTTCATAGCATTATAGTCAGAAAAGATGCATGATATGGCTTCCATCTTCTTGAATTTGTTGAGGCTTCTTTTGTGGCACTATATGTGATCTATTCTGGAGAAAGTTCCACATGCCCTTGAAAAGAATGTGTATTCTGCCATTTTAGGGTGAAACATTCTGACTATACGTATTAAATCCATCTGATTTGGTGTGCCATTTGAAACCATTGTTTCCTTATTTTCTCTTTGGATGATCTGTCCTGTGATGTAAGTGGGGTGTTAAAGTCCCCCACTATAATTGTATTACTATTGATTAGTTCCTTTATATTTGTTATTTTATGTATTTGGGTGCTCCCATGTTGGGTGTATAAATATTTACAATGAAAATGCATTGGTTCAAGAGTCAAGGGTGGGGACTCAGCTTCCTATAGCCTTCTAGGGTCTCTCAGAGCTGAATATTCTGACTTTTAAAGTTCCAGGCTTTAAGTCCCAGTGGTTGTAAGAACTCATGAAACTCAGCCCCTCCTTTAAAAGCCAAATATTATGGAGATTTGCTTCCCTGTGTGGGCTCCTCATTGTGATAGTCTGTTTCTCTCCCCCTCTCCATGGCCAGGGATCCCTTCCTTCCACAGACTGCTCCAGTCAGTTTTGCTCCCCACCTGCATCTCTGCCCTTCCTACCCGCTTCGATGTGGCCCCTTCTCTACCTTCAGTTACGAAGTTTGTTCTGCCAGTCTTTGGGTCATTTTCTGGGTTATTTACACTGATGTGAGCTTAGTGTCCTCTTTCAACACCATTTCCTCAGTCTCTCTCAAGTTTTTTTCTTTTTTATTAAAAATGTGTTTTGAATTTTGCCTAATTTGTTTACTTCATCTATTTTTACGACCATATGATTTTTCTTCTTTAATCTAGTAATATTATGTATGTTGATTTCAAAATGTTGAATCAATAATGCATTCTCAGAATAAGCTACACGTGATTGCAAAGTATTATCCTTTTCATATATTGCTGGATTTGATTTACTAATAATTCATTGAAGATTCTTGCGTTTATGTTCTTGGGAGATATTGGTATGAGGCTTTTTGTTTTTCCTTGTACTTTCTCCATCCATTTTCATATCAGGTTAATGTTGCCTTCATAAAATGCACTGAGAAGTGGTCTCTGTTTTTCTGTCTTCTGCAAGAGACTATGTAGTATTGGTGTTTTTTCCTAAAGTGTTTGATAAAACTTGCCAGTGAAATAATGTGGGACTGATGTGCACTTTATCGGAAAATTTTAAATTGCAAATTTATTGTTTATAGTACTATTATTTCTTCTGGAATGTTTTGTTTATGTCTTTCAACAGATTGGTCATTTTCATTTAAGTTGTCATATCGATGAGTACAGAATTGTTCACAGTATTCCTTTATTATCTTTTTAATGGCTGTAGTAATGTCCTCTTTTTCATTCCTGATATTGGAAGTTTGTTTTTTATTTTTCTTATGTCTGGTTAGAGATTAATTTTATTGATCAAAGAACCAACTTTTAGTTGTATTGATTTTCTGTATTTTTATTAATAACTTATTTCTGTTCTTTATTGTAGACCTTTATTTAATATACGCATTTTTCTATAAATTTTTTCCTAAGCACTGATTTAGCTGCATCCCACAACTTTTTTTTTTTAAGATTTTATTATTTATTTGAGAGATACAGAACATAAACATGGAGAGAGGCAGGCAGAGGGAGAAGTGGGCTCCCCTCCTAAGCAGGAAGCATAATGCAGGATTCAATCCCAGGACCCTGGGATCCTGACCTGAGCCAAAGGCAGACACTAAACTGGATGAGCCACCCAGGCGTCCCTATCCCAAAACTTTTGATATGTTTTATTTTCATTTTCATCAAACCCCAAATATTTTCTAGTTTTTCTTGAAACTCCCTTTTTTATCCATGGGCTAGTTAGAAATGTGTATTATTTTATTTCCAAGTATTTGTGAATTTTCCATATATATTTCTGCTATCAAATTCCAATTTAATTTTGTTTTGGTCAGAGAAGATAACCTGTACAATTTCAGTTCTTTTAAATGTTCTAAGATTTGTTTAATGGCCCAGTATATGGTCTGCCTCAATAAAAGTTCCATGTGTACATAGGCAATATGTATATTTTGCTGTAGTTGTCTGGGGTGTTCTATCCATATCTGTTAGGTTAAGATGTTTGACAGTGTTGTTTAGGTCTTCTATATCATTGCTAATTTCCTGTCTACTTGCTCAGTTGATTGCTGAGTTGGTGTGTTGAAGTTTCCAAGTATACGTGTGAATTTTAAAAATTTCTCTTTTCACTTATATCAACTTTTGCCTTATGAATTTTGAAGTTTCGTTGTTAGGTACATACACATTTAGAGTTGTTAATTCTTCTTGATGAAATTATCCATGTTTTAGTTTGCTAGGACCCCCATAACAAAATACCACAAACTGAATGGCTTAAACAGAAATTTATTTTCTCACAGTTCTGGAGGCTAGAAGTCTGAGATCATGGTACTATTGAGGTTGATTTCTGTGAAGGCCTTTTCCCCTAGCTTATACTGACTGTTTTTTGTTGTTGTTTTTGTTATGTTTTGTTTTTTGCTGTGTCTTCACATGGCCTTTCTCCTGTTAATGCATTATATTTAATATAATTATTGGGATGGTTGCTTTTAAGTTTACTATTTTTTGTTTTACATTTTTTTCTGGGTTTTGTTCCTCCACATCCCCTTTCCTGCCTTATTTTGAATTATTAGAGTATTTTTTAATATTCCTTTATAACTTATCTGCTGAATTCTCAGCTATGTCTTCACATTTTTGTTGTTCTTGTTCTAGGGATTATGATATATACACCAAACCATTCAAAGTCTACTAATGTATGTACAATGTAGGGGTTTCATAAGAATATACATCTTTTTTATGTTATGTTTTGGTTTCTCTCTTCGTGTTATGTTTTGGTTTCCCTCTTCATATTGTGTTTTGCTTTCACACATATATAAAAGAATTTAAGATAGGAATTTTTATTTAGCAAGATTTATGCATTTAAGCAAACATGAAGAATTTTGATCGTTATTTCTTTCAATGTTTTTTCTGTACAAGTGTTTCCTTATTCTTTCTGGGATTCCTATTACATGAGTATTAGGTTTTGTCTTTATCCCAGAGGTCCTTTCAGACATGTTCTTTTTTTTATTTTTCTGATTAATTCCTATTTGTCTTCAAGTCTATGGAATTTTTACTCTTTCCTTCCTAATCTGCTTTGACTCATACACTAAATCTTTAGTTTTGCATATTCTGTTCAGTTTACAAATTTATATTTGGTCTTTTAAAATAGTTTTTGTTGCTCTGCAGAGGATCTTTCATTTTCTTGAGAATTTTTAAAGTTTTTATTTAATGATTCAACAATTCCTTACAACACCTGATGCTCATCACAACTAGTGCACTCCTTAACCTTCTTTAGTTTTGCATATTCTGTTCAGTTTACAAATTTATATTTGGTCTTTTAAAATAGTTTTTGTTGCTCTGCAGAGGATCTTTCATTTTCTTGAGAATTTTAAAAGTTTTTATTTAATGATTCAACAATTCCTTACAACACCTGATGCTCATCACAACTAGTGCACTCCTTAACCTCCATCACTGATTTCACCCATCCTCCCACCCACCTCCCTTCTGGTAGCCATCTGTTTGTTCTCTATATTTAAGAGTCTGTTTCTTGAATTACCTCTTTCTTTTTCCCATTGCTCATTTTATTTTTCAAATTCCATATGAGTCAAATCATGTGGCACTTATCTTTCTCTGGTGTATTTCGTTTAGCATAATTCTCTATAGATACATCCATTATCATTCCAAATGGCAACATTTCATTATTTTTATGACTGATTAATATTCCATTGCATGCATACACACACACGCGCACACACACACACACACACATATGCACACACATACCACATCTTTTTAAATTTTAAAAAATTATTTATTTATTTGAGAGAGAGAGCAAGAGAGCAGGGGTGGGAGGGGCAGAGGGAGAGGGAAAAGCAGATTCCCTGGTGAGTAGGGAACATAATGCAGAGCTAAATCCCAGGACTCTGAGATCATGATCTTAGCTGAAGGCAGACACTTAACCAACTGAGCCTTATACTACATCTTCTTTATCCATTCATCAGTCAGTGGACACTTGGCCTATTTCCATAATTTGGCTATTGTAGATAATGCTGCTATAAACATCAGGATGCACGTATCCCTTTGAATTAGTATTTTTGTATTCTTTTGGTAAATATCTAGTAGTGCAATTGCTGGATCATAGAATTTTCTTTTTTATTTTTTATTTTGAGAAACTTCTATACTATCTTCCACAGTGCAGTTTGCATTCCTACCAACAGTACAAGAGAGTTCCCTTTTTCCACATACTCACCAACATCTGTTTTTTCTTGTGTTGTTGATTTTAGCCCTCTAAGAGGTGTGAGGTGGTATCTCATTATAGTTATGCTATTTCCCTGATGATGAGTGACATTGAACATCTTTGCATATGTCTCTTAAACATCTATATGTCATCTTTGGGGAAATTTCTGTTCATGTCTTCTCTCCATTTTTAAATTGGATTATTCTTTTTTGGGGTGTTGAGTTTGATAAGTTCCTTATATATTTGGGTATTAACCCTTTCTCAGGTTTGTCACTTGAAATATCTTCTCCCATTCCGTAGGCTGCCTTTTAGTTTTTTGATTGCTTTGTTTGCTGTATAGAAGCTTTTTATTTTGATATCATTCCAGTAGTTTGTTTATGCTTTTATTTCCCTTGCTTCAGGAGACATATCTGGAAGGAGGTTACTATAGCATATGTCAAAGAGGTTACTCCTGTGTTCTCTAAGATTTTAATGGCTTCATATCTCACATTTAGGTCTTTAATTCATTTTAAATTTATTTTGGTGTATGCTGTAAGAAAGTAGGCCAGTTTCATTCTTTTGCATATTGCAGTTGAATTTTCTTGACACATTTTATTGAATAGGTCAGTGAAATGGGAACTGGTTCTTTGAAAAAAATTAATAAAATTGATAAACCTCAAATTAGGCTATTAAAAGCAAAAGAGAATGGACCCAAATAAAATCATAGATGAGACAGGAGAAATAACAACCAAACCACAGAAATACAAACATTGTGGCTTTGATTTGCAATTTCATGATCTTAAGTGAAGTCGACTATGTTTTGAAGTACCTTTTGGTCATTTTTATGTGTTCTTTGGAAAAACATTCCAAAGAACACATAAAATGTACCTTTGCTCATTTTGTAACTGGAATTTTTAGTTTTTATTGTATACGTTCTTCATATATTTTAGATATTAGCACCTTATCAGATATATGATTTACAAATATATTCCCTCATTGAGGAGACTGCCTTTTCATTTTGTTGATGGTTTCCTTTTCTGTGCAGAAGTTTTTAGTTTGATGTAGTCCCACTTGTTTATTTTTGTTTTCATTTTCTTTGCTTTTATTGTTAAAAGTAAAAAATCATCCCTAAAAATGTCAAGAAGCTATTGTCTATGTTTTCTTCTAGGATTTTGTTTTTAAGGCTTACATTAAAGACATTATTTTTAAATTATTATTTTTATTATGTTAATCACCATACAGTCCATCATTAGTTTTTGATGTAGTGTTCCAAGATTCATTGTTTACGTAAAGTCTTTAATCCATTTTAAGTTAATTTTTGTATATGATGTAAGATAGCGATCCAGTTTTAGTGTTTTGCAGGTGGCACAATATCTTTTTTAATTCATTTTAAATGTGTTTACCTATACTTAATAGAACATAGGTATCATTGTTGTTTTAAATCTTTAATAACTCCATCCTCTGACCCATCTCAAGGTTGACATTTTTTAATTGTCCCTTTCTTGAAGAGAATGTGAAGGTTGGTCACATTTTTCTCCTTCTCTATAAGTAGAGTAATTCTATTCTGAACAACTTAAAAATTCTGACTCTGGGACTGTTAAAATTTTCTGGAAGATTTTTATTTTTGTTTGTTTTAGCAGGAAACCTCGTTGAGCTTAGACTGAAAGCTCTATCTTCATTTGGATGGTAATTCCAATGTCAATTCAGTTTTTAAGGGGATTTTCTGCTGTGTTGGCTCTGTCCCATCATTTGCAGCTCAGGATTCAGTCCAGGATTTATACTTGCTCATACACAGAATTAGAAGATCCATTTCCCCACATTTCCTTGATTTCCTCCTTATTCTCTGGCTCACAGGAATATCTTTTCCTTGTTCTCTAGCCAGAGAGATGGGATTTCTCTTAGAATTTTACCTGACCACTCTGCTGCCATGGATGCAGCTCCGTGATCGAAGCAACCATCAGGGAAAACTAGAGATAATAAAATATAATAATGACTATGATTAAAATATTATTAATTTGTTGTTATTATTTCCCCCACACACACACCCACTTTTCGGAATACTGACCCCTTTTCCTGGTTTCTCTGCCTAGAAAGATGTATTTTTTCCTCAGTGTTTTAGCTGCCCATACTCTCATTGCTGCAGTTTAACAACTGTGGCCTACCTTTTGGGGCAGGGCCAGGAGAGAAAAAACAAGGAAAATATTGGAATCTTCCCTGTTATCTATGTTCCTCTTGTCAGAAAGAAAATGTTTCTCTCTGAATTTTATGACTGCACCACCATGTAGCTTTGTGACTAGGACAAATTTTGGGTCAAAGTTATGGGAGAAAAAATGAAAATCAAATGGGAGACTAATCTCTCTACGGGTTTTTCTTCAGTTTTTCACTCTCCTACCCAATTCACCTGCTTTTATTCACTTGTTGAGTCCTTGGGTAGTTGCTTTTTCTATTTTGTCCAGAGTTTTTAGTTGTCTTCAGTTAGAGAAATGGGTTTAATACACCTACTCCACCTTGATCACCACTGAAAGCCTTCCTTTTCTTTTGAAATTGATTAGTTTCACAAGAATATGAAATTACTAGATTCTCTTCCATTTTTCCTGGTATATATTGGGCTATTTTGATCCATAGGTCCCTTTGTTCCTGTAGTTCAAATATTTCTTCTATTTTATTTTTGCAAATTATTTCCCCATTCTTTTTTCAAAAATGGTTATTATTTATTAAATCTTCAGTGTCTGCCTTCTGTATATCTAGCCTATTCTTTGGCCTGCTACTTTTCTCTTTGTATTTTTTCTTTGTAGTTTTCTTCTCCACATTACTGAGTCTATTTTCCACACTATAATTTTAGCTCTTTATAGCTTCAAGTACTTTAAGGACACACCAACAACACACTGTTGAATTTAAATAATTTTTACAATATTCCAGGACTCTTCTTACATCAGTTAAGTGTCTCATTACTTGGTCTCTAAAAAAATTTCTTGAGGACACAGTGGCACCAACAAAAATATCTCTTCTTAAATAAATAAATAAATAAATTTTAAAAATAAATCTTCTTATAGTGTGCTCCTCAGGTATCTTTTCAATGCTATGTGCGTTCCCTATTTTTAGGGTACAGAAGTGTTGTATATATTCTGTATTGACATTCTGTTTATTCCATGAATTAATATGGGATAATTCATCCAAATCTTCACTTTATCTCCAAATAGTATAGGAAGATTATCTTTGGATCATCCATGTGTTTTTCAATGCACTTTTAAGCATACTTTTTATTAACAGTTAAGACCAGAGGCTTATTGATGTTGAAAAATATTTTCAATTTAGTCATTTTTTAGCAGGTTTGGTGAAAGAGTTGAGGCTGTCATCCGAGCCATGTAAAAAAATTGATTTCTTAGCGTTTTTTTCTCTATTCTTTGGTCTAGTATCTCAAGATTCAGATTTTTCTCTCATGTCATTAAAAGCTTGCATCTTCAGGATAAACTTAAGATATTAGTAATTAATTGGACTTTCAAGGTACTGTTCAATTTAGTTTGAAATATTATATTTTGTCTATACTGCTACTTGAGGAAAGTTGAACTGTGCTTTTTGTGTGCTATTGTTGTCCATTTTGATTGGATGTTTGAGGGTCATTTTATTTATTAAGTTTGATACTTGCCATTCTAATAAATTGTTACACAAATGATAATATATACCATTTTGTTTGCCTAATATGCCAATTCATCTCAGGCATTTGATATGCATTATATCTTATCCTCACAAAAACACTTTGAGATAGCTATTATTTTAAATATTTTACATAAAAACTGAGTCTCACAGCAGTCTCAAACTTTGAATCTCAAAGCCTTAATTACTTTTTTCCAAGGTCATACAGCTAATAAATGACAGGTATAGATTTTAAATATGAATTCTCAAAAGGCATCTCAAGCATCCCTCTTTTATGAGAGAGTAAAAAAGAACTCAAGTCTTTTCTTGGGAATGAAATGTTTATATTGCAATGTTAAATATAGTTGGAAAACAGGGAAACTTTTAAAATTATATTTTACATTTGGCAATATAGAAAACAGTGGCAACAGATAAGTAGAAAGGAACTTACATATTCTAAGAGGAAAAGAGAGCATTTGAACATTACACCTCCCAAAGACTAAATTTCTATAACTATTCTGAGGAGAAAGCAACCCAAAGTAAGTGAATTTCAAGTAAACCATGAAAGAATGTGAGATGGTTATTTACAACATAATATTTCCAGGAAAAAATGTTTATTTTTTTCTTTTTCAATTTTTTATTTAAATTCTAGTTAATTAACATATGGCATAAAGTTGGTCTCAGGAATAGAATTTAGTGCTCAACATAAAAAAGTTTATATTTGTGTCCATCAGTGTGTTTTTGCTTTCCTCAGTAAGAGAAGTGTAGGTGGGCACATGACTAGAATACAATTCCCTACAAGTTCTTCCCAACATAATTGCTTTTAAGAAGTAGTTGAGGTCCCTCCATATTTCTTCCCTGCTCTGAATAGGTGTATGCCAATATTTATGAGGCCCTAGTTGAGGATAGATCTACAGGAAAAAGGTGCTGGAGTCCCTGAGTCATTGCAAGTAGACCACTGCTAACTAGGGATACTTGCCTTGGATTTCTATGTGCATGAAAAATAGACTTCCATTGTGTTTATAGTCCTTTCACATTTTAGTGTCATTATTTGCAATGATTTAGCATACCCTAACTAATGCAATTGTGGATTGCATAATATGGTGGTTGAAAGCAGGACATTTCAGAAGGCTCAGAACTCAATTCACACAGAAACCTTTACATCAATTTTGTTCTTGCATCTAAGTGTCTGCCCTGATTAGGATATTAAAAAACAAAATATTAAGTGACACAGAAATCCCAGAAATCATATTCTGAACTTAAAAAAATGATAGGTATGTACATAAATGAGAGTTAAAAAAATTATAAGTGGTTCTGAAAGATACCATCATGGTCATAGAGAATATGCCATTTATATTAGCTAAGAACAAAGAAGAGCACCAGGAATGTCCCTCAGATAAGCTCATGTCCATTATACTGAGGAACGTCCTGGAATGGTTTTTGTTAGTAAATCTGAGGTTTTTCTCTACTGATGGTGACTAAAACATGGATAATCAGAAGTAGAATATGCATTTAAATATAGGTTCAATTATAGCAGAAAAGTAACATAAAAGAGTCTGATAAGAAAAGTGAGGTTTAGGGCGCCTGGGTGGCTCAGTGGGTTAAAGCCTCTGCTTTCGGCTCAGGTCATGATCTCAGGGTCCTGGGATCGAGGCCCACATCCGGCTCCCTGCTCAGCGGGGAGCCTGCTTCCCCCCCCCCTCTGCCTGCCTCTCTGCCTCCTTGCGATCTCTCTCCGTCTGTGAAATAAATAAAATCTTAAAAAAAAAGAAAAGAAAAAAGAAAAGAAAAGCGAGGTTTAAAAAGAGTAACTTGCCCCAAATGACACAGTAGTAAGTGGTTGAATAAGGTTTTAAATTCTTTCGGCCTGAATTTCTAAAGAATAAACAAATGCTTGTGACAAGTAGAAAAAGAATCCCCGTGGCAGAGTGATCTTGGACCCTTTATGTTGGGATAAACAGGCTGATTAATTTGTTCATTAGATCCTTGAGCAGTAAAACAGACATGCTAATGCATGTTTCCCATAATGAATCATAGACTTCCAATATAAGGAAACCACCTCTGTTTAAGGAAGCAGGAACTTCTGCTTTCAGAAAGATGGAGTAAACATACTTTTCCTTATTCCTTCTTCTGAGTACAAACAATAACCCTGGACAGTATATACTAAACCTAATAAAACTCTGAAAGTGGAGAGAAATAGACCTGTGAGGAATCTTGGTACTCCCAGAACAACATGGCAATAAGTGCATTTGATTTTCATTTTGCCTGATATATTTCAGACTTGGCATGAGAAAAGCCAGCAATCTGGAAATGCCAACCAGTAAAGAAAAACAGTAAAACCCAAATAAAATCCTGGCCTCTTTCGTCAAAAGACCAAAGAAAAAATTTTGAACATTAACAGCTATTACAGCCAAACACCATAGTTCTATTCCCGTCTATGACAGACAGTGCTGAGTGGGGAGCCTAGACTTTTACCCTCACAGGCTATAACAAGGCAGTACAAAAATCCCTACTGGAATGGTGTCAGAGGAAGCCAAGCAGGGTGTCAGGGCTTTCATCCCTGCCAGTGCTAAGAAGGCTCCCCCACCTGGTGTCAGTGGAGCCTATTTCCACTCCTATCTGGCAGTAATGAATTGCTCCTTACCCTCTATGTTGAGATACTATCAGAGAAGAACTAATTGAGAGCAAGAACTTTTATCACCATCCAGTAATAATGAGGCCACCCAAACATGCATGGTGATGTGGAGGCCATATAGTGAGCAATAATGAGACACTCCCACTCCTTCCAAAAAGGAAGGTATCAGTGGAGGTCTAGTGAGGAAATAGAATTCCCACCTACACTCAGAAATAATGAGAAGCTCACCCTTGGTGTCAATGAAAACCAACTGGGGAAGCTGAACTTCTACCTCTCCCTGACAGTAACAAAGAAGCACTCCTCCTTTCCCCTATGAGAATGATGTTAGATGAATTCAGCTAAAATAAAATATTTAAATAAGATTAAGAGGCTCATAAGGTAGCACACAAAAATAACCAGTTTTAATTGGAAATCACTTCTTATGCCAAGAACCAGCAAGACCTCCAGCTGAATTTAAAAAGTCCATCAACAGATGCCTACAACTAGACGACAGCAATATTAGAATTATTTGATAAAAATTTTAAGCAGCCATCATAAAAATGCTTCGAACAGTTAAACACACTTGAAACAAAGTTTCAGCAAAGAAAAAAATCAAAAAAGGAGAAAAGGAAAGAATAACAAAATTTTAGAGCTGAAAAATAGCCAAAATAACTCAGTGGATTGGCTGAATACTATAATGGAGGTAAGAGAAGAAAGAATTTGTGAACTGAAAGAATAAAATTTACTCAGTCTGAAGAACACAGAGCAAATAGATGTAATAAAATGAACAGAGTTTCAGGGACCTGTGGGACTATAATAAAAATCTAATGTTATCAAAATCTTGGAAGGAGAGGAGAAGGAGGGTGTGGCTTAAAAAAGTAGCCAAGGAAATATGGCTGAAAATGTCTCAAATTTTGTAAAAGACATAACCTGCATATTTAAGAAGCTGAGAGAACCCCAAACAAGAAATGCTTAAAGAAATGCCCACCAATCTCATCACAGTCAATGTTCTGAAACCTCTTTAAAGACAAAGTCTTAATCAGCTTGAGAGAAAAACACCTTACAAATGAGGAAAACCATTATGACAACACATTTATCATCAGAAAGCTTGGAAGTTAAAAGAAAGTGGCATAAAACTTTTCAACTACTGAAAGAAAAAACTGCCAATCCAAAATTTTACATATAATGAAAAAATCTTTTAAGAATGAAGAGGAAATCATGGTATTCTTGGATGAAGATAAACTAAGAATATGTCACCAGCACACATACTCTAAAAGAGTAGGTAAAGTTCTTAAAAAAAAAAAAAAAAGAAATAATAAAGGACTCAGAACAACAGAAAGAAAGAATATGGTCAACAAAATTAAGGATAATTACAATAGTCTTTATCTTCCTCTTGAGTTTTCCTAATTATAGTGATGGTTGAAGGAAAAATTATAACACTGATAGATGTGTTTCTAAATGCAGAGGAAATAGTTAAGATAATTATAAATGGAGGAGAGTTAAGAGATGTAAAGGGAGGTAAGATTTTTATACTTTATTAGTATTATGGTAAAGTGATGATACCAGTAAACTGATAATTTATGCATATATAATGTGCCTAGAAAAAATGATAAGAATATTTAAAAAGAGATATACTAAAAAACCCTAGAGATAAAGTAGAATGCTAGGAAATACTCAACCTGCAAGAAGACAGGATTAAGAAACAAACAAAAGGAGAAACAATAAGTGGGATCCACTCTTACCACTTTTGTTCAACATAATACTGGAAGTCCTAGCCACAGCTATCAGACAAGAAAAAGGAAGGAATAAACTGTTGCTACTTGCAGATAACATGATATTATATAGAGAAAACCATAGGGACTCCACCAAAAAAAACCTGTAAGAACTAATAAATTTCAAAAAAGTTGCAGGATACAAAATCAATATATGGAAATCTGTTGTATTTCTATCCACTAGTAACAAAATACTAGGAAGAAAAATAAAAATTCCATTTACAATTGCACCAAGGAGAATAAAATACCTAGAAATAAATTTCATCAAAGAGGTGAAAGACCTGTACTGTGCAAATTATAAGACATTGATAAAAAAAAAAAAACTAAAGGTGACATAAGTAAACGGAAAGACACACAATGCTCAGGGATTGGACCTAGGTGATGGACATTGGGGAGGGTAGGTGTTGTCATGAGCACTGGGTATTATATAAGACTGATGAATCATAGACCTGTACCCATGAAGCAAATAATATATATATATATTTTTGCAAATAATATATTTTATGTTAATTTTTTAAAATTGAAATTAAAAAAAGTAATATTATAATGTCCATACTACCCAAAGTAATCTATAGATTTAATGCAATTTCTATCAAAATACCAGTAGTATTTTCATAGAACTAAAACAAAAAATTCTAAAATTTGTATGGAACCACAAAAGATCCTGAATAGCCGAAGCAATCCTGAAAAAGAATAAAGCTATAGGGATAGGGTGGATGGGTTATGGACATTGGGGAGGGTTTGTGCTTTGGTGAATGCTGTGAAAGATGTAAGCCTGATGATTCACGGACCTGTACCCCTTGGGCAAAGAATAAAAATAAAATTAAAAAAAAAAAGAAAGCTAGAAGTATCACAATCCCAGATTTCAAGGTGTACTTCAAAGCTATAATAATCAAAACAGTATGGTAATGACACACAAAAAAGATACAAAGAGGGCATCTGGGTGGCTCAGTGGGTTAAAGCCGCTGCCTTCGGCTCAGGTCATGATCCCAGGGTCCTGGGATCGAGGCCCACATCGGGCTCTCTGCTCAGCAGGGAGCCTGCTTCCTCCTCTCTCCTCTCTCTCTGCCTGCCTCTCTGCCTACTTGTAATCTCTCTCTCTGTGTCAAATGAATAAATAAAATCTTTAAAAAAAAAAAAAAAGATACAAAGATCAATGGAACAGAATTGAGTATCCATAAATAAACCCACATATATATGGTCAATCTACAAGAAAGAAAGAATATACAATGGGGAAAAGACTCTTCAATAAATGGTGCTGGGAAAACTGGACAGCTACATGCAAAAGGATGAAACTGGCCCTCTTTCTTACACAATGCACAAAAATTAAATTCAAAATGATTTAAAGACTTAAATATTTGAGACCTGAAACCATATAACTTCTAGAAGAAAACATAGGCAGTAATCTCTTGGAGATCAAAATTAGCAGTATTTTTCTGGATCTGTCTCCTCAGGCAAGAGAAACAAAAGCAAAATAAACTTTTGTTTGTTTATTGCTGGGTCTACACCAAACTAAAATGCTTTTGCACAGTGAAGGAAACCATCAAGAAGATGGACATATACCAAGATAGATTATATCCTGGTCATAAAACAAATCTTAACAAATTTTTAAAACAATTAAGATCAGACAGAGCATGTTCTCTGACCACAATAAAATCAAACTAGGAATCAATAGCAGAAAGATAGCAGAAATATTCAAATTTTTTAGAAACTAAACATCACACTTTTAAGTAATCCATAGATCAAAGAGGAATCTCAGGAAAATTTAAAAATTGAATGAAAGAAAATGAAAAAACAAACAATATTTGTGTGACCCAGGGAAGCCACATTGAGAGTGTTATTTTTAGCATTAAATATATACATTAGAAAAAAGGAAAAGTCTCAAATCAATCTATGATCCTAACTTGAGAACCTAGAAAAAAAGACCAAAATAAACCAAAAACAAGTAGAAGTAAGGAAATAATAAAAGTAGAAAGAGAAATCCATGAAAATGAACATAGGAAAACAATAGATAAAATCAATGAAATAAAGAACCGTTTCTTCGAAAACATCGATAAACTTGACAATCTTCTAGCAAGAGTGACAACGAAAAAGAGGTGAACTACATCTATTGGTGAAGAAATAGGAATTTTCCTGAAGACCCCACAGACATCCAAAGGATGGTAATGGAATATCACAAACAACTCTACACACATAAATTCAGCAATGTAGATGAAAAAAATATTGTAACTTCCCAATATGAAATAAATTATCTAATTTGCTCTATATAACTATCAAATTTAATTTATAATTTAAAACCTCCTAAAAAAGAAATCTTCATGTCTAGATGCTTTCACTGTAGAATTCTACAAAATATTTTAAAGAATGAGTACCAATTATACAACATCTCTTCCACAAAATAGAAGCAGAAGAAAACTGCCTGATTTTATAAAGTTAATACTAACCTTATATGAAAGCCAGAAAAACAGTATCAAAAAAAAACCTAGACCAATGTTACTGAGGAATGTAAATGCAAAAATTCTTAATAAAATATTAGCAAGTAGAATTCAGCAATATATAAAAAGAATTAAATACCACAACTAAACAGAGTTTATTCTGGAAATGGAAACTGGTTCACATACAAAAGGCAACCAATAAAATCTACCATATTCTTAGGCTAAAGAAGAGAAGATTATCATAACATCAACCATGATAAAAACTCTCAAAAGTAGGAATAGAGGTACAACTTATTCAACTTGATAAAGAACATCTTTAAAAATCCTATGTCTAACATTATTTTCAATAGTGAAGACTGAATGAGTTCTCTAAGTCAGGAGCAAGGATGTCTTCTTTTGTTCCTGTCTCACATTCTGTTCAACATAGTTCCGGAAGTTCTACTCATGCAATAAAAAAAAAAAGTATGGAGATCAGAAATGAAAAAAAAATTTCCTCTACTTGCAGATAACAGGATTATCTACTTAGAAAATTATAAGAAATCTATATTTTTAAAAAGCCTCTGAGAACTAATATATCAGGAAGTTTGTAAGGTATAAAATATTGGATAAACACACATTAATTGTATTTATACATACTAGTGAATACATGAATGATTTAAAATACACAATTTATAAGTCAAGCAGAGAAAGTTAATTATCATATGGTTTCACTTGTGGAAAATAAAGAATAGCATGGAGGACATTATGAAAAGGAAGGGAAAAATTAAAGGGGAGAAATCGGAGCAGGAGACAAACCATTAGTGACCGTGGACTCTGAGAAACAAATTGAGGGTTTTAGGGGGGAGGAGGGGAAGGGGATGGAGGGATGGGTTGGCCCAGTGATGGGTATTAAGGAAGGCACGGGTTGCATGGAGCACTGGGTGTTATACATAAACAATGAATCTTGGATCACTGCATCAAAAACTATTGATGTACTCTATGGTGACTAACAAAATAAAAATAAAAAGTGGAATACTTAAGTATGTATCTAACAAAATATGTATAGGACTTGCACGCTAAAAAACTAATACTGTGATGAAAGAAATAAAAGGTCTGAGTAAATGGTGGATATACTGTTGGTGCAGGACATAGTAAGGTCATCAATTCTCTTCAAATTGATATACAAGTTTAACACTGTTCCTGTCAAGTATCAGTAGGATTCTCATCACTGTAGATTTTAATACAAAATGTATATGGAGGAGGAACTCATTAGACAAAATATACTTTTAAAAAAAGAACAAAGTGGGAAGAATCATTCTACCTAATTTCAAGACTTATTATATAGTCACAATAATCAAAACTGTGACATTCACAAGTGGATAGACAACACAGCTCAATGGAACAAAATAAAGAACACAATAGTAAACTCATATGGAGACCCAAATGATTTTTGATACAATTTCAAAGCAATTCAATGAAGAAAGGATAGACTTTTAAACAAGTGGCTCTGAAACAACAGGATATCCCTATCCAAAAGAAATAAGGAATTAAACATCTTCCTAAGTTTCACAACTTACACAAAAGTTAACTAAAAGTAGATCATGGACTTAAATATAAAATTATAAAACTTTCAGGAAAAAAAAACCAAGTAAATCTTTGGTATCTAGGTTAGGCTAATATTTCTTAGATTTGACACTAAAAGCATGAGCCTTAAAAGTAGAACTTGATAAATTAGACCACCAAAATTAAAAACTTTGTACTATGAAGGACCCTAAGAGGATAAAAAAGCTGGGAGAAAACAATTGCAAACCATATTTCTTACAAAGGACAAGTGTCTAGAATATATAAAGAATCCTTAAAAAGCAACAATAAAAACTAAATCTGATTAGAAAAAGAGAGAAGACATGAATGGATATTTTATCAAAGATGATATACAGGTGGCAGAGAGAAGAAACATTGTTCAATATCATTAGCCATTTGCATTTCAGGAAATGCAAATCAAAACCACAATTGGATATTGCTATACCCATCTTAAAATGGTTAGAATAAGAAACAATGAAAATGTCAAATACTGATGAAAATGCAGAGCAACTAGATCACGGAAACATTTCTGATATGGAAAGTAAAATACAATAGCCACTCTGGAAAAATGTGTCAGTTTTTTTAAAGACCTAAAAATAACACTCCCATATGAATTGGAAATTGCACTCCAGGACATTTATTAGAAGTAAAATAAACAACGACAACAAAACCCTTTTAACACAAAAACCTATACATTATATTTGTATTGTGGTAAAATATACATCACATAAAATTTACCATCCTAGGGACTCTTAGCTGTCTCAATCAGAACATGTGACTCTTGATCTCAGGGTCATGAGTTCAAGTCACATATGGGGTGTAGAGATTACGTACTTACTTACATATATACATAAATAAATAAACTTTAAAAGGTAAAATTTACCATCTTAAACATTTTTAAGGGTACACCTCAGTAATAAGTACATTCAAACTGTTGTGCTAGCTATCACCGTTGTCCCTCTCCAGAACTTTTTTCATATTCTCAAACTGAAACTTCATATCCATTAAACAGTGATTCCCCATTTCTCCCTACCCCCAGCCTCTGGAGCCACAATTCTTTTTCCTGTTTCTGTGGATTTGACTACCCTAGGTACCTCATACAAATAAGTCCTACATTTTGATTTAACCATTTTGATTTTGACCTTTGATTTAACCTTTCAAAAAATTCAAGTATAATTAACATAAGTGTTAAATTCATTTCAGGTGATTCAACAGCTCTATATTCAGTGCTCATTTTGATAAGTGTACTCTTAACCCTTTCACTATTTCACCCATCCTCCACCCACAGGAAACCATCAGTTCTCCATAGTTTGGAGTCTGTTTTTTCTTGCTTGTCTCTTTTTTCCTTTTTCCATTGAGGCTAAGTGAAAGAAGCCTTTTAATAAAGGCAAATCATGTCTTTAAGGCTCATCCGTGTTGTGGAATTTGTCAGAATTTCTTTTTAAGGATAAAGAATAATCTATTATATGACTACTTGATTTACATATATTATGAAATCACCATAAGTTTAGCTAACGTTTATCATCTCCTGTAGATATGAAAAAAGAAAAAGAACAGACCTGATTTTTTTCTTTGTGATAACTCTTAGGATGGATACTTTAACAACTCAAATATACCATACAGCAGTATTAACTGCTGTACATTACATATTTCATACTTATCTTATAATTCAAAGTTTGTACCTTTTAACCACTTTCATCCAATTTTCTTTCCCCTAATACCTGCCTCTGATAACCACATCTGTTTTCTTTTTTTATGACTTCAGTTTTCTTTGTTTGCTGTTTTTAGTTTCCACATGTGAGATCATACAGTATTTATCTTTCTGTCTGACCCATTTCATTTAATGTCCTCAGTTCATATCCATGTTGTCACAAATGGCAAGATTTCTTTCTTTTAAAAAATGGAATAATATTCCATTTTATTTTTTTTTTAAGATTTTATTTATTTGACAGAGAGAGAGAGACCGAGAGAGGGAACACAAGCAGGGGGAGTGGGAGATGGAGAAGCAGGCTTTCCTGCCAAGCAGGGAGCCCGATGTGGGACTCGATCCCAGGACCCTGGGATCATGACCTGAGCCGAAGGTAGACGCTTAATGACTGAACCACCCAGGCGCCCCTAATATTCCATTTTAAAAAATACATATATACACTTACACGCCACAAGTTCTTAGTCGGTTCATCTATTAGATTGTTTCCATACCTTGTATATTGTAAATAATGTCTCTATGAACGTGGGGGTGCAGTTACCTCTTTGACATAGTGCTTTTGTTTCCTCCAGATAGATTCCCAGAAATAGCACTGTTGGATCATGTGGTAGCTCTATTTTTATTTTTTGAGGAACTTCCATACTGTTTTCAATAGAGGCGGTAACAGGTTACAATCCTACCAACAGTGCATGGGATTCTCTTTTCTCCAAATCCTCACCAGCATCTGTTGTATCTTTTTGATGACCATCCTGATAGGCATGGGATGACACCTCATTGTGGTTTTGATTTGCGTTTCCCTACCGATTAGTGATGTCAAGCGCTTTTTCATGTACCTCTTGGCTACTTGTATATATTCTTTGGAAAAATGTCTATTCAGGTACTTTGGCCATTTTAATTGGATTATTTGGTTTATTTTCTAATGAATTAGATGAGTTCTTTATAATTCTTTATATTAACCTCTTTTCAGATATACAGCTCACAAATATCCTTTCCCATTCCATAAATTATCATTTCATTTTACTGAACATTTCTTTTGCTGTGCAGAAGCTTTTTAGCTTGATGTGGTCCCACTTGATTTTGGTTTTGTTCTTCGTGATTTTGGTGTCATATCTAAAAATTCATTGCCAAGACCCATGTCAAGGAAGTTTTTTTCTATGTTTTCTTACAGTAGTTTCATGGTTTCTGGTCTTAACATTCAAGTCATTACTTCATTTGAAGTTATTGTTTGTGAGTAGTGTAAGGTAGGTGTCTAGTTTCATTTGTTAAATATGAATATCCAATTTTCCCTTTACAATTTATTGAAGAAGCTGCCTTTTCTCTATCAAATATTCTTGGTTCCCTTGGCAAATACCAGATGACCGTATATGCATGGGTTTATTTATGGGCTTTTGTTTTTGTTCTATGGGTCTCTGTGTCTTTTTTTTTTTTTAATGTCAGTACCATCCTGTTTTGACTACATAGCTTTACAGCATGATTTGAAATCAGGAAGTATGCTACCTCCTACTTTGTCCTCCTTTTTCAGGATTGCTTTGATGATTAGGGGTCTTTTGTAGTTCCAGATGAATTTTAGGGTTTTTTACTACTTCTGTAAAAAAAATGCCATTGGAATCTTGAATAAGATTGTTCTGAATTTATAGATGGCTTTGGATGGCATGGATATTTTAACAATGTGATCCATAAATATGGAATACCTTTATGTTTATTTGTGTTGTTGTCAATGTTCTTTATCGAAATCTTGTAGTTTTCAGTGAGCTCTTTCACTTCCTTTGTTAAATTTATTCCTATTTTGCTTTTGAGGCAAATCATTTTCTTTAAAATTTTTCAGATAATTCTTTGTTAGTGTATAGAAATGCCACTGAGGTTTTTTTTAAGATTTTATTTATTTATTTGACAGAGATTACAAGTAGGCCAAGAGGCAGGCAGAGAGAGGAGGAAGCAGTCTCCCTGCTGAGCAGAGAGCCCAATGTGGGACTCAATCCCAGGACCCTGAGATCATAACCTGAGCCAAAGGCAGAGGCTTTAACCCACTGAGCCACCCAGGTGCCCCTGCCACTGAGTTTTGTATGTTAACTTTATAATCTTGCAAATTTGTTGATAAGATCTTTTTTTCCTGATGGATTCTTTTCTTTTAAAAAAATTTTTTTATTAACATATATATTATTTGTTTCAGGAATACAGGTCTGTGAATCATCAGTCTTACACAATTCACAGCACTCACCCTAGCACATACCCTCCCCAATGTCCATCACCCAACCATCCCATCCCTCCCACCCCCCTTCCCTCCAACAACCCTCAGTTTGATTCCTGAGATTAAGAGCCTCTTATGGTTTGTCTCTCTCCCTGGTCCCATCTTGTTTCATTTTTCCCTCCTTCCCCCCCATGATCCCCTACCCTGCTTCTCAAATTCCTCATATCAGAGAGATCATATGATAATTGTCTTTCTCTGATTGACTTATTTCGCTCAGCATAATACCCTCTAGTTCCATCCACATCATTGCAAATGGCAAGATTTCACTTTTGATGGCTGCATAGTATTCCATTACACATATAAACCATATCTTCTTTATCTAGTCATCTGTTGATGGGCATCTAGGCTTTTTCCATAGTTTGGCTATTGTGGACATTGCTGCTATGAAAATCGGGGTGCATGTGCCCCTTCTTTTCACTACATCTATATCTTTAGGGTAAATACCAAGTAGTGCAATTGTTGGGTTGTAGGGTAGGTCTATTTTCAACTTTTTGAGGAACCTCCGTACTGTTTTCCAGAGTGGCTCCACCAGCTTGCATTCCCACCAACAATGTAGGAGGTTTACCCTTTCTCTGCATCCTCACCAGCACCTGTTGTTTCCTGACTGGTTAATTTTAACCATTCTGACTGGTGTGAAGTGGTATCTCACTGTGGTCTTGATTTGTATTTCCCTGATGCTGAGTGATGTTGAGCACTTTCTCATGTATCTGTTGGCCATTTGGATGTCTTTGGAGAAATGTCTGTTCATGTCTTTTGCCCATTTCTTGATTGGGTTATTTGTTCTTTGGGTGTTGAGTTTGATAAGTTCTTTATAGGTTTTGGATACTAGCCCTTTATCTGATGTTATTTGCAAATATCTTCTCCCATTCTGTCTGTTGTTTTTTGGTTCTGCTGACTGTTTCCTTTGCTGTGCAAAACTTTTGATCTTGATGAAGTCCCAATAGGTCATTTTTACCCTTGCTTCCCTTGCCTTAGGTGATTTGTCTAGAAGGGGTGTTTTGGCTGAGGTTGAAGAGGTTGCTGCCTGTGTTCTCCTCAAGGATTTTCCTGTTTTGCATTTAGGTCTTTCATCCATTTTTGAGTCTATTTTTGTGTATGGTTTAAGGAAATGGTCCAGTTTCATTCTTCTGCATTTGGCTGTCTAATAGTTTGGGTGGTTATTTCCTTTGCTGTGCAGAAGCTCTATTTTAATGTAGTCTCAATAGTTTGTTTTTGCGTTTATTTCTCTTGTCTCGGGAGACATATCTAGGAAAATATTTCTCTGACATTGGCAATAGCCAGTACTGCCTGGGCTCTCTTCTGATGCTTATGGTTTCGAGTCTCACACATTTAGGTCTTTAATACATATTGCATTTGTGTGTGTGTGTGTGTGTGTGTGTGTGTGTGTGTGTAGTATAAGAAAGCAGTCCAGTTTCAATATTTTACATGGGGCTGTCCAGTTTTTCCAGCACCATTTATTTAAATGACTGTCTTTTCCACATTGTATATTCTTGCCTCCTTTGTCATAAATTAATTGACCATGTAAGTGTGGGTTTATTTCTAGGCTCTCTGTTCTGTTCCATTCTTCTATGTGTCTGTTTTTGTGCCAGTACCATACTGTTTTGATCACTACAGCTTTGTAGTCTATCTTGAAATCTTTTTCCAGCATTGCTCTTTGAGATTACTTTGGCATTCAGGGTCTTTTGTGGTTCTGTACAAATTTTAGTATTATTTGTTCTAGTTCTGTGAAAATGCTGTCAATATTTTATAGGTATTTCATTGAATCAGTAGATTACTTTTGGTAGTATAGGCATTTTTAACAATATGTGTTCTTCCAATCCATGAGCTTACATAGAATGTCTTTCTATTCATTTGTGTCATCTTCAATTTCTTTCATCAGTACTTTATAGTTCTTAGAGTATAGGTCTTTCACCTCTTTAGTTAAATTTATTTCTAGCTATCTTATTTTTAGTATAATTGTAAATGGGTTTGTTTTCTTAATTTCTTTCTGCTATTCATTATTAGTGTATAGAAATGCAACAGATTTCTACACATTGATTTTGCAGCCTTACTGAATTTATCAGTTCATTTATCTGTTAGTAGTTTTTGGGTGGAGTGTTTAGAGTTTCCTATATATAATATCATGTTATCTGCAAAAAGTGAATGTTTTACTTCTTCCTACCAATCTGGATGCCTTTGATTTTTGTTTGTTTTCCGCTTGCTATGTCTATGACTTCCAGTACTATGTTGAATAAAAGTGATGAGAGTGGATATGCTTGTCCTGTCCTGACCTTAGGGGAAAAATCTCTCCATTGTTCACCATTGAGTGTGAGGTTACCTGCTTCTTATATAAAGCTTTCATTATGTTGGGGTATATTTCCTTTAAATCCATTTTGTTGAAAGCTTTCATCATGAATGGATGTTGTATATTGTCAAATTCTTTTTCTGTGTCTATTAAGATGATCATATGATATTTATCCTTTCTCTTGTTAATGTGATGTGTCACATTGATTCACAAATTTTAAACCATCCTTGCATCCATGGCATAAGTCTTACTTGATCTTGGTGGATGAGCTTTTTAATGTGTTGAATTCAGTTTGCTAATATTTTGTTGAGGATTTTGTATCTATGTTCATTAGAGATATTGGCCTATAGTTTTTTTTAATGTCTTTGAAATTTTGGTATCAGGATAATGCTGGCCTCATAGAATACCTCTGGAAGTTCTTTCTTTCTTTTTTTTTTTTTAAAGATTTTATTTATTCATTTGACAGAGAGAGATTACAAGTAGGCAGAGAGGCAGGCAGAGATAGAGGAGAGAGGAGGAAGCAGGCTCCCCGCTGAGCAGAAAGCCTGATGTGGGCCTCGATCCCAGGACCTTGGGATCATGACCTGAGCTGAAGGCAGCAGCTTTAACCCACTGAGCCACCCAGGCACCCTGGAAGTTCTTTCTTCTTTATTTTTTGGGATATTTTGAGAATGACAGTTATCAGTTCTTTAAATGTTTGATTTCAGTTGTGAAGCCATCTGGTCCTTGACTTTTGTTTGTTGGGAGTTTTTGATTACTGATTTAATTTGACAGCTAGTAATTAGTCTGTTCAATATATATTCTTGATTCAGATTAGATTATATCTTTCTAGGAATTTATCCATTTCTTTTGGGTTTTCCAATTTATTTGCATATATATTTGCTTTTACCTGTGAATTTTTTTTCCTTTTATAGTTTTCTTATGGTTGCAGCCATTATTGCTTTAAATATCCTTTCTCCTTTTCTATTTCTCTTCTCCTGGCATTCCCATAAGGCTGATATTGTTCTTTTGATTGTGTCTCATAAAGCCCTGAGGGCTTTCTTCACTCTTTGTCATTTTGTTGTTGTTATTGTTTTTGCTACTCTGACTTGATAATTTCAAATGTCATATATTCTAGGTCACTGTTCATTCTGCCTGGTCAAGTGTGTTTTTGAAGCTCTCCATTGAGTTCTTTATGTTAGTCACCATACAGTATACCATTAGTTTTTGATATAGTGTCTCCATTGAATTCTTCAGTTAAGTTGTATTTGTCAGCTCTGATCTCTTTCTCCCTCTTTCTTTTCTATTTCTTTGTTAAACTTCTCATTTTGTTTAGTTTTCCTAATTTTGTTTAGTTGTCTGTTCTTATAGTTCCCTTAACTACTTTAAGAGGATTATTCTGAATTCTTTGTCAGACAGTTCATCTATCTCCATTTTCTTAGGGTCAGTTATTGGAGCTTCATTAGTTTCCTTTGGTGTTGTCATGTTTACCTGATTTTTTGTGATTTTTAAAAAAATTTTCTTATCTTGGTATCCAAGCACATCAATGTAGCCTCCTTTTCCAGACATTATTGGTTCACTTTGGTAGAGACAGTTCTTCACCACTCAGCTCAACTGGGGTTTTTGGATGTGTCTGGTGGTAATATCCTTGGACAAGTGGAACTTGCTATCATTTTTTGGAAGGGGGGAGAGGTGTGAGGCTGCTGCCTGAGCTTTGAGGTTAGGGGTCAGTGCTTCAGGCTGAGAAGAGTTGAAAAGGACTGGTGCTCTATTCCTTACATAAGTGAAGGGCTGTAGGATGGGCTCCATGTTTGCTTTGATTCTCTAGTTAGGCTTCCTATATTGGGTACTATACTCAGCTGGGGCTATGAATTATTTTTCCTACACTGGAATAGTCCCCAGTACCTGCATGGCTCATTGATCGGGGACCAGAATCAGTCAAAATTATGCACTAAATTCTTTCACCAGACAAGGCCGCTGATTTTGGTCTGCAGTTGGAGATAGCCATAAGCTGTACACCTCAAGTGGCACTGAGAGCAGAATTGTATAGGCTACATAGTTTCCTGTGTGTTCTGGTTAAGTTCCCTGATCTGGCCTGGCTGACAGCTGTCTTAAACTATGGTCAGGACTACAAATTAGTTTTCTTGCTCATGGAGAGTGGGAGAACTAGTTTTAAGGTTGG
Source organism: Ailurus styani (assembly GCA_002007465.1). NCBI lineage: Eukaryota > Metazoa > Chordata > Mammalia > Carnivora > Ailuridae > Ailurus > Ailurus styani. Next base: position 524,868 of record LNAC01000581.1, read on the forward strand.
CAAGGCTTTTTGTTTGTGGTCTTGAGCCAAGCCAACCTACACCTACAACCTACACCTCAAGTTCCCTGGCTGAATGGATCTACTGGCTTTGTTCTGTGAACACTCCACTCTTCCTGCTGTACTCTGCTTGAGCATTTCTAGGAGATGCATCTTTTCAGGTGGTCCAGCCAGTGTTTCTGATCAGACAAGGCTGGAAGCTACAATCAGCCATGGGTGGGACTATGAATTAATCCCTCTGCCTGGGAATGGACACACCAGTCTCCAGAGACCACAAGGCTTTCATATGAGGACTCCAATCAAAGAGATATACACCCCACTGAGTTCCTGGTCAGGCCACACCACTGACTTGATACTGCAGATCTACTTGATTCTTCAGACTACTACTTGGGTGCTGTAGGTAGGAACTTAATCTGTCAAGATCTGAGTACTTGTTGTTGCAAGCTCCTTTCCCCTTCTCCACCACAATTAGGTTCCCAGGGGCCAGGCCCCACAGATTCTCCTATAGTCCCCATGGAGTGAGATTGGAGTTGGGGCTGCCAGGAAGTGGGAGCTAGATGTTCATCCTGGGCTTTCTTTGCCTACAAGTAGAACTATAGGGTTAGGGGATACCTCTCATTGTGATGCTGCTCTTGCCTGAGGGAAAAGCAATTTAGTCAACAAGTAACTGATCCCTGTTACTCCTCTAATGTGGTTAGCCTTTTTTTTTTTAAGATTTTATTTATTGATTTGACACATAGAGCAGCAGAGGGAGAGGAAGAAGTAGACTCTCTTCTGATCAGGGAGCTTGATGTGGGACTCCATCCCAGGACCCTGGGATCAGGACCTGAGCTGAAGGCAGAAGCTTAACTGACTGAGCCACCCAGGTGCCCCTAATATGGTCTGTCTTGATTTCTGTTGTGCAGAGGGGTGCTTCAGCACACCATGTTCTAGGATTTTCTCAGTGGTATCTTGTACATTAATAGTTGTTAAGCTGTTTTTCTTGTGAGGTGGATCTAAATCAGGAATGACCTATGGTTCCATGTTGGTGATGTCATTTCTACCATATTGTTTAATCTATTCATCCATCAATGGAACTTGGGTTGCTTCCACCTTTTGGATATTTAGAATAATGCTGCTATGAACACAGGCATATAGGTTTCAGTTTGAGTCCTGCTTTCAATTCTTTTGATTATATAACTAGAAGTGGAATTGCTGGCTTATATGGTAATTCTATTTTTTTTTTTTTGAGAATCTGTCATGCTGTTTCTCATAGCAGTGGCCTATTTCACATTTCCATTAGCTGTGCACAGGGGTTCCAGTTTTGCTACATCTTTGCCAACACTTGTTATTTTCTTTCTTTTTTATGATCACCACCTTAATGGGTGTGAACTTGTATCTTGTAGTTTTGATTTGCATTTTCCTAATGATTAGTGATTTGGAGCACCTTTTCATGTGCTTATTAGCCATTTGTATATCTCGTTTGGAGAAATGTCTATTCAAGTCCTCTGCCCATTTTAAAACTGAGTTTTTCTGTTGTTGAGTTGAAATGTTCCTTTTATGATCTGTATATGAACCACTTTTCAGATATGATTTGCAAGTTTTTTCTTCCATAGATTACCTCTTCACTTTGTTGATTATGTCCTTTGATGCATATAGATTTAAATTTTGGTATAATCCAATTTTTATATTTTTGTTGTTTCCTGTGCTTTTGAGGTCAAAAAGAAATCATTGCAAATTCCAATGTCAGGAAATTTCCCTGTTTTCGTCTAAGAGTTTCATTGTTCTATCTTTCATACTTAGGCCTTTGACCCATTTGAGTTCATCTTTTATATTGTTTAAGATAAAAGTCCAACTCCATTTTCATGCATATGGATATTCTGTTTTCCCAACATTATTTTTTAAAAAGACTGTCCTTTCCCCATTGCATTTGTCCATATATGCAAGGATTTATTTCTGTGCTGTCCTGTTTTTTGTTTGTTTAGTCTCTTGTTTTTATGCTGGTTTTGATTACTATGGTTTTACAGTTACTTTTGAAGTCAGGAAGTATGAGATATCTGTTTTTCTTTTTCAGAATTGTTTCGGCTAGTGACAGTTCCTTGAGATTCTATATAAATTTTAGGATAGATTTTTTTTCCCCAAAAATGTTGGGATTTTGATAGGAATTACATTGACTCTACAGATCACATTGGGTAGTAATGACATCTTAATAATACTAAGTCTTAAAAATCCATGAACAAAGGGTATCTTCCATTTGTTTGTGTTCTAAATTTCTTTCAGCAATGTATATGAGTTTTTATAGTAGCTTTATTCATAATAGTAAAAAACTGGAAATCACCCAGACATGCTTCAAAAGGTTAATGGTTGAAAAAAATGTGGTATATCCACACCATGAAATATTATTCAGCAATAAAAAGGAATAAGCTACTGATATACTCAGCAGCCCAGATGAATCTCCAGAGAACCATGGTGGGGAAAGTTTGTCCCAAAATATTACATAATGTATGATTCCATTTACATAACCATCTTGAAATGATAAAATTATAGAAATTATCAGATTAGTAATTTCCAGAGATTAATGAGTGGATGAGAGTGAGAGGGAAGTGGTGTGTTTACCACAGGTCAACTTGAGAGATCCTTGTGGTACTGGAAATGCTCTGTATCTTAACCATATCCATCTCAATATCCTGATTGTGATATTTACCAAGGTTTTATATGGTATCTGCATCATTTCTTACAACTACATGTGAACCTCTAGTTATTTTAAAATAAAAAGTACAATTTGAAAGAAAGAAAAATGCATGGAAATATGCAACATCTTTTAGAAGGATTTCCATGAAATATTGTTAAAAATAAAAGGAAACTTACTGCTATTTGGGAAATGGCTGGCTATAATGATTAGCTTCTCAAGGTCTCTGGAGAATGAAGATTTTTTTCTTTTTTTGCTTTGTTTTAATGATGCTTAGAATAAAAGTATCTTGCAGCAGTCACAGCTCTGAATGGCTTAGGAACACTGGTGCTATTAGAAACTAATTGTCACCAAAGATACTATGGGGAATATGTCTAGTAGCGACTATGACATCTTATCTAAGTCAGATGGCTGTCAGTTCTAGCCTAGCAGCATTACCCAGATGGCCCCGAGCAGGTGAGCAGATTGGCACCTTGCTTGTACTCACAGGAAAGTCTGCACTTGCACGACCCTGAGAGTGAGTTCCTCCTTAATTTTGAGCCCTAGGCACCTCACCCACTCTATCCTAGTCCTGGCCCTGCTCCCAGCCTTAAAAAAAAAACTAGTTGAGGGGCACCTGGGTGCCTTAGTTGGTTAAGCATCTGCCTTCAGCTCAGGTCATGATCTCAGAGTCCTGGGATCAAGCTCTGTGTTGGGCTCCCTGCTCAGGGAGGAGCCTGCTTCTCCCTCTGCCCCTTGCCCCACTCATGCTCTCTCTTTCAAATAAATAAATAAAATCTTAAAAAAACAAAAACAAAAAATAAACCCTAGATACAAACAAACTAGTTTCTCAGCTGTAAATTGGATAAGTGATTCAAGATTACCTCTGAGACTTTAATTTCAAGATTAATAATAACAGCTACTGGGCATGGGCTTCTGCTTTAGGATTACACATTTTATTTGCTAAATTATTTCATCTTCACCACAACCTTTGAGGAACATCTTTTATAATTTTCATGTTACAAATAAAAACTGCATCAGAAAGGTGAAGGGGAAAAAAAAGGTGAAGGAAATTTACTGAGAACACACAGTGAGAAGGATAAGGAAGCTGGGAAGAGGGGGACTAGTCATCCCAGTTTTCCCAAGACTGAAGGGTTTCCCCAGATGTGGGACTTCCAGTGTTAAAACTGGGGATGTCCCAAGTAACATCAGATGAGTTGATTAACCTCATTAGGAGGCCAGTCCTGAATGAACCTCTGTGATTCCTCAGTGTGTATATTCTCTATGCTGTAGTACATGACCTCAGTTTCTTAGAGACCACCTGAGACTTGTCATTATAAAAACAAGACAAAATGCATTTTTTCAAGGGGAAATGGGAATAAAGATGCTCCTTGGAAGAACGGGAGAAAGTGGTAGTCAAGGAAACCTGTATTTATATTTTATATTGTTCATTTTCAAAAATAATTGGTATAGAAAGACTGGCAGACAAGCAATTAAACTTGAAATATATTAAAATGAGAAAATAAGGGAGATGAGCATGGAATTTATATATTTTTAAATGTCTTATAGAAGTTTTAATAAATAATGTATGCTCCTTAGAAACAAATGCTAATAAAATAAATCTAGGAGGAATGGCTTGCAGTAGGATTCAGAATCAGCAGATGCAGCACATTAATCCAAAGATTGGCAGAGTTAATGGCCCCGCACGCAAGAGTGCTTTGCTTTCTCAGAACTGTGGTTTGCACAGATTTAACCTCCCTTCTCTCCATAACCCTGCCTTTTGAATAAGTGTTCCTTTGCTGAAAAAGTGTGATGGAATCCTTGGGGAGCAGAGTAGCAAATCAGGCAAAACACAGAACTGGCAACAGCTTGGAAGATGCCAAACCCAGTGACCGCTGGAGCAGAGTTGGGTAGCAGATGTTGTGTTACCATGGCAACCAGTGGGTGGCTCCAAATGAAGAAGGGACTCAATTTCCAAGGACTGAGACCTGAGGGAGTCTTTGACCCTGCCTTTTTCTAGAGCTCTGCAGCTTTGGAAATGTTGGGGGCAAAGGAAGACCTAAAGGAGGGGCTGTTACAGTTTTCTTTCCTCATTGCTATTGTAGTGTTGGCGAAGGAAAAAGACGTTTAAAAAAAAAAATCAACCTTCAACGGAAACATCCTGCCAGCTGTATATTAATGAGTTGACTTGCCTCCAGGAGACTTGATAATCCCCCTCCCAGTTGAACCGGTAGCTCCTCCTACAGTCTTTCCTCTACTTCTCTTTGCTTCCTAATTACAGTTGTTGGTGAAGGGTACACAATCCTGCAGAAGACTGCGCATAGGCACAAAGGAGGTTCTGCAGGCCACTGCTGTCCTGGCTTTCTGGCTTTCCTCTCTGCCCTGAAACACAGGTGCCCACTGGGCCATCACTGCAGGAACCCAGGGTCCATTTAGTGTGGTTCACACACACATCAGAGCCTCAGTCGCTTTTGCCAGGGGAGGTTGTGCACACACTCACCCAGAGACTGCAGTGAATGGAGACGTGAACACACAACCTCCCACTTGTTCTCCATTATCGTTCCACTGCCTCTGTGTGCTCAGAATTTTTTCTAAAAAGATCTAATTGTCTTGTGAATAGCACAGTTATATTGCATTCTGTTTATGTCAGAATCCTTTATTTTTTCAAATGTAAACAAAATATTTTTTGATATTTTAACCTCGTTTTGGCATTTTTGTTTTTGTTTTTGAATACATTGTGAGTCTCAAAAAAAAAAAAATTGCAGTGCTCCCTGATCTCGCTTATCCTCTGGGAAACCCTGGAATCTGCCTGCTGTGCTAGGAAGAACAAGGGCTCTGAAAATTTTCTGAGCCTCAGCTTTTTCTTCTAGAGCAGGGGTCTCCAAAAGCACTCCACTAGGTTGCAGATAGAAAATATTAAAATTTCTATTTCTATTTTATTTGAATTCCAGTATAGTTAACATACAGTGTTATCTTAGTTTCATGTGCATAGCATAGTGATTCAACACTTCCCTACATCACCCAGTGCTCATCACAGCAAATGCCCTCCTTAATGCCCATCACCTATTTCTCTCATTCCCCCACCCACCTCCTCTGGTCACCATCAGTTTGTTCTCCATAGTTAAGAGTCTGTTTCTTGGGTGCCTGGGTGGCTCAGTGGGTTAAAGCCTCTGCCTTCAGCTCAGGTCATGATCTCAGGGTCCTGGGATCGAGCCCTGTATTGGGCTCCCTACTCAGTGGGGAGCCTGCTTCCTCCTCTCTCTCTGCCTGCCTCTCTGCCTACTTGTGATCTCTCTGTCAAATAAATAAATAAAATCTTTAAAAAATAATAAAAAAGTCTGTTTCTTGGTTTCTCTCTCTTTTCCCTTTGCTTGTTTTGTTTCTTAAATTCCACGTATTTAAAAACACAAATTCAAAGGGATACATGCACCTATGTGTTTATAGTATCATTCTTTATAATAGCCAAATTTATGGAAGCAGCTCAAGTGTTCATTGATAGGTGAATGGATAAAGAAGATGTGGTATATGTAAAATTTCTATTTTTCATCTCAGCTTGTGAAAGTCCAGTTTCGGTATTTGTTAGAGTATATATGTTAGCACAATGACATGTGTGTTCATGTATGTTCGTGTATGTATAATTTTAAATCTAGTAAGCATTTATGGAGGTTGTATCCTATAGTTTTTAAAACAGCTTTAATTCATATGTCATACAATTCATCCATTTAGAATATATAATTCAATGACTTTTAGTAAACTCAGAGTTGTACACTGATTACCAAGATCAACTTTAGAACCCAAAAAGAAATCCCATTTCTCCCAGCCCCTGGTGGCCTCCTACTTTTTTGTCTCTATAGATTTTACTGTTCTTAATATTTTGTGTAAACAGAATTATACTAATGTAGCTTTTGTGTCTGGCTTTTCTGTTTTGTCACTCAGCATAATGTTTTCGAGGTTTATCTGTGTTATAGCAAGCATAGGCACTTCATTCTTGTTTATGACTGAATAGTCTTTCATTTTGGATATTCCGTCTTTTACTTATCCTTACCTTTGAACTTAGGGGTTAACAATCAAACATTGTAGACCTTTGATTTATATACTCTATGCACTCTATGCACTGTGCATCAACGACAGTATTCAAAATATTCAACAGTAGCAAGACACAAGCAACAACAGATGTTATAAGCTCTAGGGTTGGTTTCCAGAAGCTCTGCTTAATACCAAGGTACAGATATGCTGGGACCTGGGCAAGTGGGGGCAAGGTGCTCAGGGGGCTGAGAGGAGAGGATGTTTCCAATGGTCATGGATGTATTTCAATATTTCAACAGACTGCTGTGGCCACACGTATGTGCGTATAAGAGGACCTCTCTCTCTGGCAGATCTGCCTTAAGGGTTAAATGAATCCAAACAGGCACATGGAGAACCTGGGGCAGCTTGTTTGGAAATACGTGGTGGCTTGTGACATGTAGCAAGCACCACTGTCAGCCTAAAGTCACTGATCCTCATTCCCTTCAATGTAGGACTGCTCCCTACAGCTGAGTGAGTCCCTCTCCTAGAAGCCTATTTTACTATGCATCTAAAGGGGGTCCTAAGGTCTATTGCATGTGCAAGTTCACCCCACTGAGATAGCAGGGGAAAATCTCTTCTTGCATGGTCCTCAGTTTCCTTCCCTAGAAAAGGAGGAGGACAAATCTGGCTGGAGTCTGTGGAACAGCCTGAATGCGAGGCCACTGGGGTAAGGAAGGAAAAAACTTCAAGTGAAATTGCCTCTTTCAGTTCCCTGCTTGCCTCACCTCGGTCCATATTCCCAGAACGTTCCCTGATTCAGTCCAGGGACTGCTGATCATTTCTCATATTTGCCATGAAATCAAAAAGTTGAAGAGGCATCTGAGGCCCATATAGGGAACTTTGCTTGCTCAAGATCACTCATAGCTGGTGGAAGAGCAGAGTTGTGAGCGGAGAGTTCCTGATTACAGGCTACGCTAGTCCTCCAAGAATGGCCAAAGTGACAACACATGGTGACCTTCACTGAGCTGCTTCTCTGTTCGGTGATGCTGCCCCCCACCTATGGGTCCTCAGGGGGTTTCACAAGACCAGCCTCTTCCATTCTATTTTATTAGAAAATAATAGTTATGGGAATGGACAGAGAGGAGGAGAGGCAAGAATTGATGACAATTCTTGATGTTTTAGACAACAAAGATTAAATAGAAAGGGAAAGGGAAGCTGCTCACTGGCCCAAGGTGATGGAGGCGTAGAGCACAGCGGGGTCCAGGCAGAATTAAAAGGCAAGCATGAGCCTTGCCGATGAAGTTTCATGGAGGTCTGGGGTAGTACTGGTGGATCATCTTTCCAGGGAGGTCTGTTTCTCATCCCTTTGGGTTATGTGAATGCTTCAACCTGTTTGGCAGTGTTATTCCAAAAGGAGAGTCAAGAATTGGAAGCAGAACAGTAGCAATTGCTGCCAAATGGTGTGAAGGAAGTCACAGATCGCCTGAGCCAGGGCCCACGTGCCATCTGCTCTTCTCCGCCCATCTCTGGGTCATTAACTGGCATCATGTAGGGTATCCAGCTCCTCTGGGACTCCTCAAAGTGTTTGGAATCAATAGGGACTTTGATTTGCAGGCAAGAGGAACCTCAGCTCCAGCTGGCTTCATCCATAAGGAGACGCATTGTCTCCCATAACAGGTCATGGAGAACAGGGTCAGGATCCCAGGCATGGAATGAAAGAATGCTCATTGACACTATCAAGGCCCTCGGTTCATCATCTTGCTGTGCTGGTGTCCTCAACTTTGCCTTCCTCCTAAAACTTTCTTTCATCATTGTAAGGTGGCAACCAGGAGGAATGGGGGCAATCTGTACACTGTGTGCATAAAAGTTTGGGCATTAACTGTGATGCCCACGACACTTCGTTCCATCAGGACAAACCCACCACACACAGTGCCTGCCTTGATGCGGCATAAAGCTGGGTTTGCTGGCTCTTGAAGTTACCAACTGGGATGTGGGCACTTTTGGATCCAAATTCTGTCTTCTTTCTAGTACTGTGAATGTCACATCCTCAAACTTCTATCACTCAAGTCACACCTTCACATTCTCTTTTGCAATATCAGCACTCCATCTGTACTATTGCTTACTATTTTTCTTTAAACAAGCTCGTTTTTAAAAATAAGTTATAAAAAATGAAACCTTATCATTGGAAATAGGAAACTGGTATCTCTTGCCAATTATAAGTTTGCTATAAAAATAAATATATGATAAACAGTGTTAATTTTATGTAGACACTCTTGCCTAAAAAGGCACTGATTCTAAGACAGCTGCTTTAAATGGGAGATTGGCAAGTGTTTGAAACTGTTAGAGACACACCAGCACTGAACAGAGACTTTGTCTTTAACTTAGGCAGATGAAAGAAATTTGAAAGAGGAATAGCTTTCTCACTGTATGATTCAGTGTTCTTTAATGACGTGTCTGTGCTACGTGTTCAATAACTAATGTGATTAACCAATAACCATAGTAAATAACCAATTTTATCTCCTATCTGGGTAATGCTAGACCTAACTGCATCTCCTGTACCATTAGTGAACTATGTTCTACTTTAGGGGAGACTGTTGCATTAGGCTGGCTGCCCTCAATTTTCACAGCTCCTCTATAGTATTAAGGTAGTGAGAACAATTAGAATACTGACATTGTTTGCTAGACATGGGAATCAAACTGTATGCATATTTATTGAGCACTTATTGTGATTCTAGAGGGTAGAAGGCAGAGCCCCTCCCCTCAATGTACTTACAGTCGAGGTGAAGAAAGATGACCCAACGATTATAATGCAGAAGGGAAATGTGAGTATGGATGAAAGAGTATCCTCTGCCTTCTCCTCTTGCAGCTTAGAGGCAGCCCGAGGTGCCCAGAACACTTTAGTTCCTGGCTGGTGTCCAAGGGGTGAGGGGCAGGGACCAGGGTCACTACTTGGTTCCTCCCAGTCTGAAGTGGATTTTATGCCCCCATAAGGGCAAAGCTGAGAGCCCCATATTCTTCCTCTTCCCAGCCTCACCTGGATGCCAGCCGGGTTCTGAGGAGACAGATGTTGTCTTGCCTTCTAAAATAACCTTAATGGCAACATAGTTTAATTTAGTTAAAGGACCTGCATGCTGAAGTCTCCCTCCAAAGGTCATACTTTCATGGGAACTTAGCCAGACCCTGGAAGCAGGAGGAAAAAGGCCAGGGTATGACCATCTATCTCCCTAGATGAGCCAAGGCCCAGAGTGCTTCCTTGTGCATGAAGGGTGTATTTGCTAAGAAGAAGCTTCCCTGGAAGGGCAGTTCCATTTACTTAGTTGTAGAAGATTTCATGGGCTGCTCTCTGAACTCTGACTGACTCCCTTGTCCCAGCATTGGTTAGAGCACTGTGCTCATTGCAGTGGTAGGCATGTGCTTTGAAGGAGGCAGGGCAAGGGTAGACGAGTGAGTGCACACTTTGCCTTGAAAAGATAACTTACTGTTTCAGACCCTACCAGTGGATTCATTTTCCTCTGGGCCATCAACTAGGGATATGGTTACTATTTCTTACTAACCTCATTCATCCATTGTCCTCAAAGGCTTATTGAGAACTGACCCCATTTACACTCAGGCCCCACACAGAAGACCCTGGAGCCTGCTGCTTGGATCCCGGTGAAAGTGCCCCTTCCTCCCCCACGGGGCCATGCCTATGTTCCCCCATCTTGGTTACTGACCTCTTGCCTTTTCATTCCCTCTGTCATCAGCTGAATTAATAATCTCTCCTTCCCACCCCTTCATCAAACCCAGCTCCTGAATTATTTAGCAAAACCTGACTAGCTCAAAGGAAGCCTTTCATCTCATGTGCTTTTCATGTGCTTTTATTCTTCCACCTCTTCCACTAGACAAGTGTGGGAGCTTATTCTTGATTTCAGCTGGGACTTGGGAAGAATTTTTACTTTTTTGTGGCTTGCACCTGCCTTATGCCTTGCTCCCCAAATCAGCTCCAGGTGGCACTTCACCCACCCCCAGTTCTGCTGGCCCAACTTTGGTTCCCCGCATGTGGTAAAAGTAGCAAAGATCAGGGAACTAGATAGACACTTTGAAATTCTGGGGTGAGGCAACCCCACCAACACTCACATTTCTTATCAGTCAAATAGATATAGCAGGTGCAAATTTCACAAATGCAGGTGTGTGCTATATGTAAGAATTTATGTTTTAGTGCAAAAGTTGAGTATGTGCAAACAATGAATCATGCAACACTACATTAAAAACTAATGATGTACTGTATGGTGATTAACATAACACACACAAAAAAAGAATTTATACTTTGAGTTCCTATTCTATATGCTAAAAGACATGTCCTGTCAAATAATTTGGGATTGCGTGTGTTTTTTTTTCCCCCCACCAAGTTTGCATTTATGTACTAGTTGACTTATTTGGAAACAATATCACTCTAAGGCCCAACAGTCCTTGATATCATTTGGGCATCTACTGAGCTGCCCTCCCCCTCTGCAGGTCTCTGGTCTATCCATGCAGTTGCCAGAAACTATTTCCTACCCAGAGAGTCCATCTGGAGATCTTTCCTCTCCTCCTTAGCAGTTTTTGGGAGGACAGGACAGGTAGACATTCTCTGACACTAAGTCGTCTTCTTCCTCCAGTGGTATATCAGTAAACATTTAACAACTAGTTCTGAGGGTTGGAGGGTGGAAAGAAGTAACTCTTGATTTGTAGCATTTGCCAACTTCTGGGGGGTAAATACTCCCATCATGCTGATTTCAAGCTACAGATGATTTAGCAGTCGCTCACAAAATTCCTGAAAATTTACCAACCAGCTCTTGCTAGCAGGCCCTAGCACACCACGTCATGACACATCTTAACAACCAACTCTCGGGATCTGAACTGTGTCCCTGCCACAATACCCAATGAATCAGAGGTCCTCTTGCTCTCACATTCCAGAAATGAATCTGGGATTTTTCCACCAACTCGAGGTCAGCCCAGGGAGAAGGGCATAAGACCATTTTCACAGCAGGCCCCAACATTTATGCTGCCTCTTTTTGCTTCTTTTCTGATTCCTTCTTCCAGCCTAGGAAAGATCTTTCTAGTCAGTGAAATGGTTTTGAGTTGGAGGTGGTGGCTTCTATTACTCAGTTCAACTATCCAGCTTGAGTGATTCCCACTGCCAAAGGGCTTTGGCTTTCGAAATGGCTGCATTCTCTGCTCCCTATTACCATATTCCTCCCTTAAAGCAACTAACACAAAATGGCTTACCTCCCTGAAAGGAGGCAAGGGCCAAGAGAGAAATGCAAATACAAAAAGGAAAAACTCATCAGTGTTTCAAGGCATTATTCTATGATAGGTATAGTAATACTTCCCAGGATGTTGAAAGAAATAAATGAGAAGTTATGGGAATAGTGCCAGGCAGAATGTGACATAGAGAAGGTACTCCATGACATGGATTATCCTTCTTTCTCTCCTCCAGCTGAAGGAATCACAATTTCCACTGGTGTTTATGGTGTGGAGTCAATCATGGTTCCCCTGGGCACTGACTGCCTTGTCTCCTTCCCCCTTGAGAATATAGCACTCTCTGGAAATCAGAATGTACATTCCTTGTACTTTTCCATTTAAAGGTCAAGAAATAAGCACCCAACTATACAAAGAGTTTATAAATGCTGTACCACAGTAAATTTTAGCTAAAGAAGTTTAGGAGTAAATGACAATGCCATGGAGGGGTTAAACATGTTTAAATTGTTTGAGACTGTATTTTAGCTCCCACTGAATTTTCTGGGTGAAAGAGATATTGATGAGTATACCATCCTATCTGCTCAGCTTAAAGAGCTTATCATCATTTTGCTTTGTGTTCTAGTTAACTGTGTTTTTGAACTCAGCCTCTCTGCTGGATGCACATCCCCGAGGACAAGCCTAGCACAGAACTTCTTGGTGGTCAGAAAATGGCTACTGAACTATTTTCTTGATTTCTTGGTTTCATTATGGTTTTCCCTCTGAAAGAAACCACACACTCAAGAAAGAGACAAAAGATGTGTGCTTACTCAACTTTGCAGTGTTTCACTCTTGGCGTGTAGCCTTTCCTGGTTCTATCGTTTCTACTGGTCCAAATGACCTGTCCAGGGAATGTTAACTGTCCCTTCTCTGGACGGATTAGAATGTGATACTCCATTCTGGCTTTGCATAGAGTCTTTGGTCACAGAAGTGTCTTTCAGTTTCCATAGGACATGACTACCTTTAGAAACAGAAATGGTCCTTGGAAACCGAAGGAGCTTATTCTACCTTGGCACGGGAAAAGGGCGGTTTTCGGTTTGTCTCATCCCCAGAAGCGCAGACACTCAGCATGGCTTGGGATCTTGGAGAAATAGAAATGAGAGGGAAAAGTAGGCAAAAGGAATTGGAGATCATTTGTTGGCAGTGAACTCCCCCATATCAACATTCATACTGGATTGGGAGAGTACCAGCTGACTGCAACCCTGTGTGGGTCCTTGATGAAAAGAACATGGCCAAGCTCCGGCTTGTAAATCAAACCAAATGCAAAACCAGATTCTTGGCATGGGAAGATAATGGAAGGAGCTCTCAATTCTAATGTAGTTTTCCTTTCAAGAAAAGGAGCTATCTGGAGATTGAAATGGGTGACATAAGGTCTCTAGATCTTGCTGCAGATTCCCTTTAAGCTTTGGGCCTCAATCTCTGTCTGAGATGGCATGAAAATATATTGAAGGATTAATAATAAAACATATTTCTAGTTATCCACACACACTCCCTTTCTTAGGCCTTCTAGTTGTTTCCCATTTAAATTAGCCCACAAGGCACCTACTGCCTCAATGAAGTTTTGGTAGATCAGAAAAACAGAAAACAGTTTAAAAGCTTAGGCTTCTTAAGGCCAAGGCCTTAAAGGGTGATGACTGGTCAGAAGTAATTTCTCACCTTCCACTGCCCACTAAATAAAAATGTTCTGATATGGGAGAGGAGAGATTCAGAGGGTAGGTGAGACACAGAGGTAGGTAAACTGGTATGTGTTCAGAGGAGGTACCTTGAGTTTCTGCCAGTCATTCCAGGTTGGGGTTACTTAATGATGGAACCCCCAGGTAGGTCAGAGGATGATTCAGGAGTAGTTGTGTCTCACTGCTAGATTGAAGCCTGGGAAGTTGGCAAGACTTGCAGAATCCCCTCAAAACCAGCGTGGCATGGGGGAAGAATAGACAAGGCCACTTGGCATTTCTTTAGGCATAAATATCTTGAAATAGTCTCCCAAGTTCCTTAGAGACTCCAGTAATGGTAGACAAACCCTGGAATTCCTCAGAAGAGTAGTATGGAAGTGGCTGAGATTAGAGCCAGCTCTGGAGAGATCAGCGATGAGGACAAGGGTGATGTAAATATGACCATACTTCAGTCTCTATACTTTGCATCAGATTTGTTGTTGTAGAAGAAGAAAAAGGGGTGATGGCTTCAGTTCTTAAGGCATCACTAATCATTGCTAAGGCATACTTTCCAGCCCTAGAAAGGGCAGGAGGAGAAGACCACACTTTCAACCTCTTCATTTTCAAGTGAGGTATAGTGTGATGTTTTGGGTCTGCAGTTCTAGTCCCCAGTATAGCAGCACCAGTTGCAAGTAACCATTTAAATTTAATTAAAATCAAATTAAATGAAAACCTTCTCAGTTATACTAACTATATTTTGAGTACTCAAAAGCCACATGTGCCTAGTGGCTCCCATATTGAACAGTGCAATATAGAGCGTTTCCATCACTCCTGGAAGCTCTATTGTTCAGAGCTATGGCTTTTGCCACTACTCCTGCTAAGGCTATGACTACTGATCACTTCTTCCTCTTCCCATAATAGACACACACACACACACACACACACAGGCAGATGGAGTCACTAATCTCTGAGCTGGCATTTCCCTGGATGTGGCCCCATTCCATCAGTGGTGGGCTTTTGTTTTTTGTTTGCTGACACTTCCTACTCCCCATGGTGCTCTCATCACCATCAACATTTCAGACACTTTGATACCCAGCATAAGAAAGCCAGTTTCATGAAGCCTCAGGTTGGGCAGTCAACTAAGGGATTTGCTGGATTTGCTTGTCGTAATCTCTGTGGGATCTGAATCAATTCATGACTTGGACACCCAAGACTAACAAGGAATTCTATGCCCAATAGAGCCCATAAAGAGTGAGCAACATGGTGGCTTGTATGGACGATGTTACTGAACCCTCCCAGGGGCTGGTTGTCCAGTCAAACTGGAAGAGAAGGCTTTCTATTCAAAACTAAAGAGTTTATTGGTCCCCCAAATCCCCCATTCCCATCAAAATTATCAACTGATGTCATTCTTCCAAGACTGGAAAGGAGAGGCCAATGCTCTCTAGTGGAGACAGAAGTCACTGAGGTTGGGACTTGGACTCCAACTCTACCCATTCTTAACAGGGACTTTGAGCACATCTTACCTTTCTGAAAAATTAGATAATTGTAACTACCTTATAAAATTGATCGTGGATAAATTTAAAACACCTAGGGCAGTGGCTGCCACATAATTGGGTCTCAATAAATAATAGCTGCTATTTTTATTTATCAGATGCTCTCTGGGATAATCTGCATTTTTAGGGTAGAACAGGAAGGAGGAAAAACAGCAGTGGCTTTCTGCACTGCAGGTCACTTGATCTTACCATCTGGTATAATAAGAAATGTCCTGCTTAATTTGTGAAAACTGCCTTATTATCTCTGGCTACACCTGGGTTACCCTGGTGGGTGTTGGGATTTTTCAGGTAGGGCTGTGGTTTCATGTACCTGGAGAGAGTGCATTCAGGAGAGATCCTTGGGGTCTGCCTTGAGGTTCTTTTGGATAAGGAATCCCCAACCTCTACCCATGAGAGTTGAACATATGTTGGGCTTAGGGTACAGTAGCCTAGGTCTGCCTAGCCTAAGGTGACATGATCTCAGCACTACCATGGTGGCCAACATCCAGCGGGACCTCTGGAGGAGAGAGGACTATGGTTTCTCAGGCTCTGAGCATTCAAGATGAGTTGACCTTAATCTCTTAAATGGACCTCACCGAAGAGAAAAGGGGAAAGACTATGGCTTCACTCTTCTAGAAGAAGAGTGGCCCATTTTGAAAAGTCTGCACTGGATAGATTCAGAGGAAATTCATAAATAATCCAGGCTATACTCAGTGTCTTGGAAGAATGTAGACCTGGGGAAAGGCCATGCATTCCCCTCTCTAGAGCTTAGAGGACACTGATAACCCCAAATATACTCCAGGCCCTGCCTGTCCTCCCTGACATAAATGCTCCAATCTAGCCAAATGGACAAATCACAGTTATCTCCTGGAAGGATGGACTGAGAAGTGATTCATTGTCTATCATTACCCCAGGGGCTATAAAATTTTATATGACTCCCTGAATCCATGCAATCCAACCTACCTGAAAATAAAATCTTGGCATCCTCAAGCTGGGATTCATATGGTCCTGTCCCATATTCACATATACCTCAGATCAGGAATTGATGCCTACTTTCCCTGCAAAGAGAGAGGTACTGTGGTGGAAGGAAAAACACTCAAATCTTCGAGAAAGGCATTGTAATTAAATTCTTAATTCCAGCTCTGTCACTTACTAGCCAAGTAGCCTTTGGTAAGCCACTTAACCCCAAGAGCTCCAGTTATTTCTTTAGGTTGTTGGAGAATCAAGAAAGATCACATTGGTTATAGAAAAATTTCAGGAATTCTAAAGTCCTACTTAGGCATAAAGGATTATCAGTCCAGAGTGACTGATTTGAATTAGGCTAAAGGGAGATGGGAACAGACAAGATATTTTCAGTTCTGATACTGTTCATGTAATCTTAGGAGACATTTGGTCAATCATGGAAGATATATATATGGTTAGAATGGCTCTGGGCATCAGACCTTCCCCCTGGCAATGTTTTCTTCCTTTTTTAGGCTACTGGAGAGGAAATACACTTAATGCATTAAAAATATTTAATGTACTTTTGTAGGTATAGGTGTTATTTTAAGCACTGTCAGAGCTAAAGAATTAAACAAGACACAGATATTGCCTGTACAGAATATAGCTCAATTGAAGAAATATAACATGAACCTAAACATGATTAAACAGTGAGTGTAAGTGCTGTGAGAACAAAGGACCATGGGATCTAGTGGGAAACGATCACTCTTGGTGAAGGAGTAGTGTGGTGGAATATGGATCAGTGGCATCTCCACTGACTCACCATTGAGCTTGCTGGTGAATTAAGACTTCCCCAGCCCAGCTTCTGCGTGCGAGACCCCAGTGGAGGCGCCAGCCTGGGTTTGAAAGATGCTTTAACATGATCATTCAGGGGATACCTGGGATGGGTAAGAGATCACATAGGAACTATTATGTGAACAGGGTATCAAGTCATTGGCAAAAAGCCAAGTTTAATGAGCTAATCCTACAGAGCATTCTCACGCTGTACAGTATTTGTGCTTGATGTTGAAGGGTAGATGGGATTTACATGGGGATGTCAGGAAAAGGTGATGAGGCTGTGTGCCCAGCCATGCTCTGTATTCAGATCATGATGGGGAAAAGATGAGGGGGTGGCCGGGAACTCCATTCCGAATCACCCAAGGATCTTGAAGACCCAAATCCTGTCTTGCTATGGTATTTCCTTCCTCTAATCCCAACCCCTTATTTAGGGTAGGTGTGGAGAATTGTAATTTCTGGATCATACTATAGGAATATTTAATTTTTTAATGGACATTGCCAAATTATCTTATGGAATGACCAAACCCATTCATACTTGATAGCATATGAGAATGCCTGACATGAGATACTATCAAAAGAAATATTTACCAGCCTGCTCAGTGAAAAATGGTACTTAATTTTTAAAAAGATTTTTGTTTCCTTGATTACTAGTGAGTTTGAATACTTATAGGACATTTGTGTTTCCTCTTTACAAACTGCTCATTTATGTTATTTACTCAGTTTTTTAAATCAGATTTATAGAGGTTGTGATGGGAATAACTCTGGGAGTTGTGTGATGCAGTAGCTCTGGTGGTTTCTTTTCTGGTCAATATGTAGGGAGTTCTTATATATTCTGATGATAATTCTTTGTCATTTATAGATCAGTGTTCTCTAGAGTCTTGTGTATACTGGATTTTTTCTTTTTAAGTATAGTCGACAATGTTACATTTGTTTCAGGTGTATAACACAATGGTTCAACGACTGTATATGTTATGTTATGCTCACCGCAAGTGTAGCTACCATCTGTCACCATAAGACACTATTGCAATGCCATTAAGTGTATTCCTTATGCTGTGTCTTTCATCCCAATGACTTATTTATTCCATAAATAGAACCCACTCTCCTTCACTCATTTTGCCCAACCACTACCACATCCGCTCTGGAAATCACCATTTTTCTGCATTTATAGATCCGTTTCTGGGTTCTTTGTTTATTCCTTTGTTTTATTTTTTTAGATTCCACATATAAGGGAGATCATATGATAATTGTCTTTTCCTGACTTATTTCACTTGGCATAATACCCTCTATGTTCACCCATGTCACAAATGGCAAAATCTCATTCCTTTTTATGGCTAAGTAACATTCCATTGTATATATCTTTATATATATACCTATATATATACACATATATAATCTATATGATATGTATATAACATATATATATGGTATCTATATAACATCATATATACATGACATATATATCTTTATTCATCTTTATTCATCTGTCAATGAATGCTTAGTTTGTTTCTATTTCTTGGCTTTTGTAAATGATTCTGCAATATACATAGGGGTGCATATATCTTTTCAAATTAGTGTTTTTGTTTTCTTTGGGTAAATACCCAGTAGTGGAATTATTGTATTGTATTTCTATTTTTGACATTTTTTAAGATTTTATTTATTTATTTGACACAGAGAGAGAGATCAGATCACAAGTAGGCAGAGAGGCAGGCAGAGAGAGAGGAGGAAGCAGGCTCCCCACTGAGCAGGGAGCCTGATGCGGGCCTCGATTCCAGGATCCTGAGATCATGACCTGAGCCAAAGGCAGAGGCTTTAACCCACTGAGCCACCCAGGTGCCCTATTTTTGACTTTTGAGGGACCTCCATACTGCTTTTCACAGTAGCTGCACCAATTTTTCCACATTTCTCCAACACTTACTATTTCTTTTTGATACTTGCTGTTCTAATAGGTATAAGGTGATATCTCATTGTGGTTTTGATTTTCATTTCCCTAGTGATGAGTGATGTTGAGCATCTTTTCATGTGTCTGTTGTCCATCTGTATATCTTCTTGAGAAAATGTCTATTCAGGTCCTCGGCCCATCTTTATGTGGGTTATTTGGTTTTTTGGTGTTGGGTTGTAAAAATTCTTTATGTATTTTGGCTATTAACCCGTTATTAGGTATATCATTTGCAAATATCTTCTCCCATTCAGTAGGTTACTTTTTTGTTTGTTAATGGTTTCCTTCACTGTGCAAAAGCTTTTTATTTTGGAGTGGTCCCAACAGTTTATTTTTCCATTTGTTTCTCTTGCCTGAGGAGACAGATCTAGAAAAATGTTCATAAGGCCAATGTCAAAGATAACACTGCCTATGTTATCTTCTAGGGGTTTCAGGTCTCTAACCCATTTTGAATTTATTTTGTTTTTTGTATAGTATAAGAAAGAAAAGGTGTTTTTTTTTATGGTATAAGAAAAGTTTCAATCTTTTGCATGGAGCTGTCCAGTTTCCCAGCATCATTTACTGAAACGACTACTTTTTCCCCATTGTATATTCTTGTCATTGATTGACCATGTAAACGTGGATTTATTTCTGGGTTTTTTATTCTGTTCTATTGATCTATATGTTTATTTTTATGCCAGGACCATACTGTTTTGGTTACTACAATTTTGTAGTACACCTTGAAATCTGGGATTGTTATACCTCTAACTTTGTTCGTGTTCTGTAAGTTTGCTTTGGTATTTAGGGTCTTTTGTCATTCTGTACAAATACTAAGATTATTTGTTCTAGCTCTGTGACAAATGCTGTTGGTACTCTGATACAGGTTGCATTGAATCTGTAAATTACTTTGGGTAGTATGGACTTTTTAACAATACTGATTTTTTGGAGATATTTTAATTTTGAAATCAGATCTATTCTTTTATTGATGGATTTTTGTATTTTGGATCTTTTTAGAAAGTCCCCAGATCATGAATGTGTTCTGTTTTCCCTAAATCCTTTATAGTTTTGAAGTATTTTAAGTCATGTAAACCATGTAGGATTTGTATTTTTCACTGGTTAGAGGCAATGAGTTAAATTTGTTTCCAAATTGTCTCCCCAAACCATTAGTTGAATGGTTCCATGTTTTCCCAGTAATTTCAAATGCTTTAATATATTCTAAGTCTCTGTATATATAAATGTCTGTTTATCAAGCTACTCTGAGCCTTTGATCTATTTATCTGGTCCGTGCAAATGTCACACCTCTTTAAGTACTAGAACTTTTTTCAACATGTTAATTTTTGAGAAGCCTACTCTTTGTGTATTGTTCTTTTTTATTTTCATTTTCAGAATTACCATGGCTGTTCTTGAGCATTTCATTTGAATTTTGCAATCAGTTTGTGAATTTCCATAGAAACTCCTGTTGATATTTTCTTGGGGATTGCATTGAAATTAGGGAGAAATTTCATTTTCCAAATATTTAGCCATCCAATTTTGGAATATGCCAAAGCCCTTTATTTTTGAGTTATTACCTTTGTCTTTAAAATGGTTTCAAAGTTTTTTTTTAAATAAATAGTGCACCTTCCTGTTAGGCATTTTTATAGGTTATGAATGCTGATTTCATAAAA
Source organism: Ailurus styani (assembly GCA_002007465.1). Lineage (NCBI taxonomy): Eukaryota > Metazoa > Chordata > Mammalia > Carnivora > Ailuridae > Ailurus > Ailurus styani. Next base: position 545,309 of record LNAC01000581.1, read on the forward strand.
GAGACCACATCATTATGGTGATTATGAAGTATGAAGTAATAAACCTGTGTACATGAACTGGGCTCAGTACAGCCTTTTCTGTAGCTATGATTTTGCATTTTGCTTTTTTAGAAATTTGAAAGCTACCAGGTAGGAAATTTATATTCACCAGTGCTCAAACAATAGCACTATGTCTCTACACCACGTATACTCCATACAGAATGTATGTGCAGATTTTTATCAGTAAAGGATGATCATGAATCTGAACCTACACAAGCAGAGAAGTGGTGACAATCACCCCATTACTAAAGTATACAACATGTAATTACCAATGATTTAATCACCAAGAGGAACGATCCGCTCACATTAGTCTAGAAAAGATAACCTTATATTGTCTCCCCTCCCTTCTTTTTTTTTTTTCTGATACGAAACTTTTTATAATACCAAAAGCTTCAGTTTCTGGTAAATATTTAGAAAGATCATTATACGGTCTTCAAAAGAGTTGAGGATAATACCAATTTGGCTGCATTTCACCTTTAATCTTATAGGTTAGATAATTAATGAATTTGGTTTGGTCTGATGGTACATTTCTGAGCAGATTGAACTTCTCAAGGCTAACTTGGTGTAGACTCGGAGAACATTTTCAGGTGGGCAGTAAGATATTGGATGTGTCCATTTTTACTTCTCCGAGAGTTTTGTATGAAAATTTCTTTTTCATGTACAAAAATGTGAAAGTGATTGAACTGCTCTTCCACACCAGTAGAAGCTTGTGACCCTCTCTGACAACCATCTCAGAACTCAAAAACCAGATGGTTTTATTTTCCTCTGTGATTACTGGGAAAGACACTATTCCTCTTGTGGATTTTTTTTCCCAGTGGTAATATCAAGTTTTATGCCTTTCTTATCTCTACTTCACAGACATAATTCAAGTGCCTAAGAAGTACACCAATGTAGATTGCCACCCAAAGTCAAAAATGATGAGCTGTATAAAAATTAATTTATCTAGCACATACCAATTGAGACTTTCAGAGTGATAAACATTAGGCAAAGATTTAGAAATGAAAACGTATACCTGTGGGCCATAACTATAGGAACAATTAGAGTATTGGACATTGCACAAGGGAAAGGAAAATTCCTTTATCATTCAGGGTCTGCATATTTGGGCCCCGCTATCATTACGATACCGTGGAATTTATAAGAATTAAATAGTTTTTAAACTCAATTTTTAAAGTTATTTTCAGATTCAGATCAGCATATGACCATTAGATACTTGGAGAGTTTAAGGAACAAAAAACTATTTAAATTTCTGAAGTGACCACATTATATTATATTCTTTGCCCATTATTTAAAATAAAATTCTCAACCCAGGGTACATATCATCCAGTTGAAATGTTTGCTGAATTGACTTCATCAACAAAATGCTACATCTTTTATAGATCCATTCTTACACAAAGATCTAGCAGATTGGTGTCTGTATGTGTGTTTTATAAAACCATCACAGTCCTAGCTTCTCAGAAGTACGTGATGTTTATAAGGGTTGAATGCACGCTGATTTGGGGAAAGGAATTAATACATAATTTGAATTCAGAGTACAAGCCTTTAAAAAATATGATCCAGCTTGGAGAAGCATTTCTGAATTACCTCCAGGGAATAACTTTCTTTTATTAATCCAATCAGCCATTGATGTCATTTTTCCAATTTAATTATGTTTATCTGCCAATGGGTGACTCTGCTTCTTATGCGCGTAATTTCAGTGGGTACAAATGGTGATGGCAAATAATTGTCCTCGGGGAGATAATTGCTGTTATAATTATTTACCCATGCAAGTTAGCTCTGTTAGAAAGTTCATCCTCTGTTGGATACCTGGCAATATGAGGGAACATATTTCCTATGTACTAAAATGGAGGAAGAGCCTTTATATTTCTTAGACATTTTCTAGGTACTAGGCACTGTGCTAAGTGCCTTATACACATAATTCCCCCAAATCCTCATGATATTCCTCCAAAATGGACATGATTACCTTCACCTTATTAATGAGAAAATTACAACTGCATAGATGGAAAGTAGAGACACCCAAATGGAGGCCAACAGGTCAGAAATGAAATGATTCCTATTTCACATGGTGTTTGCAAGGCTTAAGTAAAGGGACAGCATTTGTAAAGAATTTAGCCTGGTGCTTGCTGTGTTGGTTATCCTCATGTCTGCTCATAGAAATTTTACCTCTGCAACCACTTCCTGCTTCCTTCCAGAAACCCATTCCAGTGGGTAGAGTGAAGCATCGTACCAGGAACCTACATGAGAATGTTTTCCTCTGAGGTCTTTGCATGTCCCACCTCCTTGAGAATGCTTCATCTGGCTACTCTGGTCCTTAGGGATTCTCTCCTCTCTCAATTCCCATCACTCAGGCATCTCTTTCTCAATGATAGTGCCTTGATATATAGTGTGTCATAGAAGTCATCCTATTATATGGAGGCTTGTTTTTCCTTGATCTAGATTGTAAATTTATTGAGTACAAGACTTCCTTGGATCTCTCCACAGGGCCTCATAGGGCACAGGGTTCCAAACCAGGCCCCGGATCAATACTCTTTCATTGAGTGTGAAATCTACAAATAATTAACTACCTGAAGGCAAGAAAGTGCTGGGAGCTCAGAACAAGACAGATGTTCATTACAAAGAGTTGGAGGCTCCTCTTTAGGGAGTGTCATTTATCATCAGAGTCACCTGTTCGCTGTCCTTCCTCTTCTGATAATAGTAGTGCAAGGTGGTAGGGTGGCATGCCAGGGAAATGTTTGGGGGCTTCCCCTCTTGAGAAAAATGGTCACTGTCAACTCCTCCCCCCATATCTCATCTTTGCCCCTGCCGTCACACACAAAGGGCTGAATAGGGACTAAGAGGTCACCATTTGGGGGGCAGAAGTGATGTTTGTGAAGAAAAGCATTGACTGGTTTTCTGCCTCAAAACTGAGGGAAGGGGGACCCCAAAGTCTGGGGTTGTATTAAGGAAGGGAGGATGACATGTTATGCAATGGGTGCATGGGCTTGGTGACTTGTCCTATCACCAAGAGAGCAGACTGGGGAGGAGGGAGGCAAGGACAGCCCTAAGAAGCAAAGAGGTGGGGATAATGGCCTGGTACCTACTTCATATCTAGAGCCCATACTAGGAGGGAAGGTGAGGTTGGGGGCAACCGGGTTTCCCAGGGACCAACCCAGTGTAGGGCAAACAAGTGCTTTCTGCAAGGGAATGAAGCCCATGGCTGCTGACTGAAAGTCTGCCTGAAGTTAGAGCTACTTCTCCAAAGGAAGCCAGAGAGCCCAGGGGAGATTCTTGGAATGGAGACATTCTTTAGCTTGGCTTACTAGGGCAGGCTGCTTCCATACCACAGCTCTTCACAGAAGGGGCTCAGTCAGCAGGAGTGGCAGCAAGCTTAGTCGTGGGCAATCCAGGAAGCAAACTGACCTTCTCTCTTTACTTCCACACCTTGGTCTGGAGGTGAGTTTGAGCAGGGAAGAGGAAGGTGGGGACTCCCCTTCCCCCCATGCCCCCAGAGCTATAGGTCCATAGGCTTGTCCTTGCTGGGGAGGGCTTGAACAGAATATGTGCTTAGAGTTCTCGTATGGATGGGACTAAGTCTTAATTAGTATAGCAAAGCTGCTTTTTTAAAACATTGAAGTATAGTTGACAATGTTACATTAATTTCAGGTACACAACCTAGTGATTCCACAACTCTGTTATGCTGTGCTCACTGCAAGTGTAGTTACCATCTGTCATCATATAACACTATTATACTATCATTGATTATATTCCCTACTCTGTACCTTTTGTCTCAGGGACCTATTGTTTCCATGACTGGAAGCTTGGTCTTCTCACTACCTTTCCATCCCTTTTTGCCCACCACCCCTCCCATCCCATCTGGCAAGCTTCACTTGTCTGTACTTAAGAGTCTTTTTCTGCTTTGTGTTATTTTTTTTTTTTAGGATTCTGCATATAAGTGAAATTATACAGTATTTGTCCTTTTCTGACAATTTCACTTAGAAAAATACTCTCTAGTTTCAACCAGGTTGTTGCAAGTGGCAAGACCTCATTCTTTTTTATGGCTGAGTAATATTCTATCATACACGCACCCAGACATGTGAGTGCATGCCATATCTTTATCCGTTCATCTATTGGTGGACACTTAGGTAACTTTCATAACTTGGCTATTATAAATACTGCTGCAATACACATAGGGGTGTATATATCTTTTTGACTTCATGTTTTTGTGTTTAGGGGTAAGTAGAATTGCTAGACTGTATGGTATTTCTATTTTCAATTTTTTGAGGAACCCCATACTCTTTTTCACAGCAGCTGCACCAATTTACGTTCCTGCCAACAATCCATGAGAGTTCCTTTTTCTCTACGTCCTTACTTGATGCCAACACTTGTGATTTATTGTCTTTTTAATACTAGCTGTTGTGACAGGTGTGAGGCGATATTGTGGTTTTGATTTGCGTTTCCCTGATGATGATAAGCATTTTTTCATGTGTCTGTTGGCCATCTGTATGTCTTCTTGAGAAAATGTCTGTTCAGGTCCTCTGTCCATTTTTAATTGGATTATTTGGGGGAAGAGGTTGGTATAAAATTATACAAGTTCTTTGTAATTTTGGATATTAAACTCTTACTGGACTATCATTTGCAAATATCTTCTCCCATTCAGTGGGTTACCTTTTCATTTTGTTGATGGTCTTCTTTGCTGTGCAGAAGATTTTTACTACTGTGTAGTCCCAATTGTTAACTTTTACTTTTGTTTCCCTTACCTGAGGAGACAGATCTAGAAGTGAAGCTGTTTTGATAACTAAAATGACTCAAAAATTAAGGAATTGGTTGGGAGGTCATTAAGGGGGCAGCTATCCTGTAGGACAGAGGGTTTCCAGAAACCAAAATGGTAGCAAATATTGGTAAATAGAAGCTGGTTTGTATTTAGATGGTCAAGGATAAGAACTCTCAATGAAACTCATTACTTCTTGAGTCTCACTGGGACTGACTCTGCGCCGCACATACATGGAATTCTCCTGACATCTCGGACAAGCAGGCTGAAACTTTCCCATCTTCAAGCCATGTAAAGACAGGTTCAGAGCGGTGACTTGTAACCTGGCAAGACTAGTAAGCAGTTGAGCTGAGAGGCAAACTTGGTATTTGCTCTTTCTATCCTATCATCCTACTGCTCTAGTTATGGTCCTCCTGTGTACAGGAGACCTCACAGTTTTGTCTGTTCTATTAAAAATCATGGCCTTGGGCGCCTGGGTGGCTCAGTGGGTTAAAGCCTCTGCCTTCGGCTCAGGTCATGATCTCAGAGTCCTGGGATTGAGTCCCCCATTGGGCTCTCTGCTTAGCAGGGAGCCTGCTTCCTCCTCTCTCTCTGCCTGCCTCTCTGCCTACTTGTGATCTCTCTCTCTCTGTCAAATAAATAAAATTAAAAAAAAATCATGGCCTTGCTTTAACTTCACAGATTCCCAGGGAGCCTCAGATTCCATGAAGGAGAGGGTGGGACTTAGTAAGAGAAAAGGCCTGCAAGTATTTTTTGGTCCTGTCCTCCCCTCAGCATGGGTCTGAGTTCTGTAGCTCTCCTCCCCAATTTTGGGGGGATTGATCTGATACCATCTGAAGAAATGATTGACAGTGCTATATGATTCAAGGGTCACACTTACACAGACAGTTGACATTTAAATAAAGTCTGATCTCCAATGTCCTGCCCAAGACATATATGTCTCCTTTTCTCATATTGTGTTGTAATATCTAATCATTTGCATACAACTTAAAGACCTAGGCCATGATTATTTAGCAACAACTGAAATTACCATTGTCTTTGGGTGCTTCTTCTTCTTCTTTTTTTTTTAACTGTATATCAAGCACTGATTTTACTATAAAAATATAGATGCCTCAATACAGAATACTCCAAAGAAATGGAAGGCTAGGCATGAGGGTGAGTTAAGAATCTGGATGAAGAAAGGGGCCCATTGCTATGCTGGGCTTGAAGCTTTCCCACTTCCATTGCTTTGGGAAGGCATTTCAGTTGCTCCTATGGGTTGTGGCAGAGTTCTAAGTGACAAGTGATGGAGAGGAACATCACAGACAATGTGTTCTTTCCAAGGAAGGCCAGTGGCTTCTGTCCTGCAGGTTTGAGTCCCTGAGGCTGTTTCCTATATTGCTGGTCCAATGAATTCATGCATTTGTCACGGCCTTTGTTCTCTGAGTTAATCACCTTTTTAAATTTCACCCCTTAATTCCTTCATGAGGAATAGCAGAGAAGTGGGAGGGCCCTTTGAAACACTCTTGACATTCTGAAAAGCCCTCCTTCAGGGGATCCAATAAATGCATATTTGTGCATTTCATACTTGGGAACACTGAAACTCAGGAAGTTTATGATACGTTTAAAAGTGCATTCTGGAAAGCAAAAGTTAGTTTCTGCGTTAACGCAGTTTCAATGCGTTAACTATAGACATTTCTCTGCAGAGTTACAGAAATAGTTCTGTAGCAGTAGTTCCTGAAGTAGCAAAGCCTAAAAAGAAAAAAGACAGGTTCTTTGTAAAGTGGGTATACTGGTAGTTTTGAATCCCTATTTGAGGGCACAGAAACAGGCTATTTTTATTTTGGTTGAGCCATGCTTGGGTGCATGACTAGGCCTTTCACAAAGACTGAGGAAAGAGTCAAGTTGGATTTTCAGATATGGATCAAGATAAACTACATGTATATGGAGTTTAAAGCACTTTTAGCCATGGTGGCTGAGAGGACATTGCTGAGAGCTGGATGTGAGTTTAACCTATCACTTTTCCCCGAGTTGGCTGAACAATTTCTGTGACCAGATCTTTTATGGATCTGCTTATTTATGGAAGGATGAATCTCTTGATTCCAAAAAAGCAATAATAGGTCTTTGTGAAGTTAAGATAAAATGCATGGAGAGTAAGCTTTCCAAAAATTGACCACCTTTATGAGAGGAAAGGTAGCAAGAGAAAAGAAATGGGGCTATAGATGCAACACAAATCTGAAATTTTGGACGGAAGCATGAATGCCATAAGCAATAGCCCTTCCTTGCTTCCTTCTGCCTCCCGCTGAATTTCCAGTGCAAATGAAGCCCTGCTCCCAGGAGGAACCACTAACGAAAATTTCAGCTGCTTCAGCATGTTTCTGCATCAGGAAGGAGAATGTTAAAATTGCATTTTCTTGGGATCTTTATGCCAGAGGGAATAAATCATGTTGCCTTCCAAACAATAAACAATCACATAAATAGCAGGACTAGGCTAAAAAACAGTCCTTGAGGCACCAGTGTGCCAGGTAATCAGGCCTTAGAGAAGGTAACTCGCCCAACCATACTCTTTTGTGAGCCCATTGACTCCCTAGCAAAAAGACAACGTAGGGCTGAAGTGAGTAAAGTCTCCCAGTAATATTAGCTTGACAAGCATTGATTTCAAGTGTGCTCACCTACAAAGGATGAAGCTATCTAGGCAAGAGTCCAGGCTGGAAGGGGTTATGAAGAAAGTGGGTCAGTTACCAGAGCTAGCCCCAGAAGAGGAGTGGGGCCATCCTATCTCTTGCCCAGAAGACAGAGTGCAAGCATCAGTTTCTGGAACTCCAGTCTGGTTAGCAATGTAATGAATGTATGATGCAAGTCAGTGGCTGGCATCAATCTGACCAACCTATCCATACGTGATAGGAGTCCAGCCAGTGGACTCAGGATGGTGGAGGAGAAAGTAGCCAACCACGAAGAGGCCTGGCAAGGACTAGGAAGACAACTAGAGCCCTATCCATGGGGTGAGGTGGTGGGAGGGGCGGTCTGTGGAACCAGAGGAAGGAAGACAAATACTGCTGTTGCCTCTGCAGAGTGGGACAGAAGTCAAAGCCCCCCAGGCTGGTGTGTCTGAGACCATTTGTTGTTCATTCACTCACTCATATACTGAGCATCTACCAAATACTAGTAGGTCGACCCTGAAAGGAAGCCATTCCCTGCTCCCCCAATAGGAGAATCAGAAAGGAAAACCAGACAAGGACAGCGCAGGACCAGAAAAATGTAGCAATAGGAGCTGCATCAGGGCCGTGGAGCACCTCATTCCAGCCAGAGTTGGGGTGGCAAGGAATCATTCCCACTTACCAAGCGACCATCCTGTGCTGGAGCTTGGTGCCTCCACACATGACCTCATTTATGTCTTATCACAACTGTATAAAGCAGATGTCAATATTCCAGTTTAAAAATGATAAAATTGAGGCTTGGCAGAGTCTGCTTCCTTGCCGAGTGCCACATCAGTATCAAACACTGGGTTGAGGATTTGAAGCCAGGAATTATTTTGGCTCCAAAGCCTATGCTCTTTTGAATGACTCAAAGCCCACAAAGAGAGAACATCGACAGCCAGAAACACTCCCCCAGAGAATCTTTGAAGATCATTCTACCCAAAAACACAAGAGAAAAAGATAATAGAGATTACAGCATGAGACAGAGAAAGAATTAAAATAGTGCTTTTAATATAATTTTCAGCAAATGTACAGTGTGTACTTTACATCACATATTTCTAAACTGCTCATCTGGAAAATAGAAGCTGCAAAAATACAGAATACCACACTCAAAATCTATTGAGTATGTGCTTTTTTCCCCCATCCCTTCTGTGAAACAGGGTCATTTTTACCACCCCCACCCCCCCACCCCGTTGTAATCCAGCCTCGGTTGCTTTCGGAAGAGCTGCTGGAGCCTTCCATCGGAGAAGCATTCTGGAGAGGGGGGTTTCTAGAGCGTGTCAGCAGGACCTCCCCACAGGAACCAAGGGAGGGATAGGCCAAAGGGAATTTGCACACCTGGTCAACATTACTCTTTAGCAACTCAGGAAAATTGCCTACTGCAAGGGTTTGGAGGACTCCTGACCACAGACACCTCCTCAGTCCTCATCACAGGCCTGTGCTGGGGGCCTCAAAGGACCACACACTGGCCGGATAATCCACACAGGGACCCTTGGGTTCTTGGGCAGGGCAGAGCACGCTAAGTCAGGCCTGCGAGGTCTGTGGATAGTGGCGGGCTGTTCTCTGGAGGAGGGGGATGAGGGCCAGGCCCTCAGCTTCTCACAAAGGAGTCTTCTGAAGGTGAATGTGACTCGGGGCAGGTTTTCTCAGTCTCAATGTCTTGGTACTCTGTGCCTAAAAAGGGAGGAGGGAAGAAGAGCCAAGAGGAAAAAGAGATCGGTCTTTTCTGGTTTTCCTATTTTTTTTTTTTAAGGCTTATATAATACCATCAGGGCTTTTCAGTAGAATGGACAAGAGCAGAAGTCATGCAAGGACATACTGGGTTTTGCTCCGTGTAACCCCAAGGAGCCAGATTCCAAGCCCAGAGACCTTTGTGAAGGCCGCATCTTTCCGAGAAGCATGTTTATCTAGGTATCTATACCAACACTCAACTAGATGTTTCTTCTCTGGGTATGAGTAAGACGCATCCCAGTCATTAACTTGTCCTCATCTTATATAAATCACCAGCGACAGGCCCTGTGTTCTGGGACTCCGAGTGTCACTGCAATCTCTGTTGAAGACGTGGCTGAGTGCCAGAGAGCACCCGCCTGTGTCTGATGCCATGCTTTCTCCTCCAGCATCCTGGGCACTGCTTTCTTTCCAGCCACAGGATGCACCACACGCTGAGTCAAACAATCTCCTCACTGGCGCAAGGTTTTTAAGCCTATGCCACACTTCCAAAATAGATGTTGTGGCTTCATTTAAAAGGCATTAAAAACCCAGCAAGTCCCTGGGGTGATTTACAAGCTGGGTAGGTCTCATTGAGTGTGATGTGCGGCTCTGCCGTTCAGTGATGGGCCCAAAGGAGCCATACAAGTCCCTGCTCATTTACTTGTCCTCTTTTAGACTCTGACCCGGTGGTAGAAAAGGTGACGGTAGGGAAATGTCACTCTTTTCCTCAGGAATTTCCTCAGCTGAGATCTGGCTTATAGGAGGCAGCCCATGTGTTTGGAGCAGTTTAGAGCATCCTTCCCCAACTTTTATGAGAATCAAGTTCTTGTGGTCTTGGGGGGTTGGTTCCACCGGAAGCGTGGGGAACAGGGAGTTGGGGAGGTTGGGACAGATGCAAGAGCTGGAGTTGGTTCTTGTGCCCAGGATGAATAAGATAGAGGATGAGTAGCCAGGACCCTTCTACCGATGTGGCTCAGGTGGAAGAAGGAAGGAGGGGTGTGTTTAAAAGTCTCTGATGTTTAATTATTAAGGTAAAAAAAAATGTTCATTTTAGATTCCTGTGCCTATAGGCAAAATTTTGGAAGTCTCACCTCCGGCTCTTGGCTCATTTCTCTATGAAATACAGATTTCTGGGTGGGGGGATTTCCCGAGTAGATGCCCTGCTGACATTGGACCTTCCTGAGAGGCAGATCTGTGCTCTTGAGTTGGTGATGATGTGGTTTAAGCAGAGCACTAGTTCAGGAGTCAGACAGACCTGGCACTGGCTCCTGGTGCCCTTTTTATCTGTGTGACCTTGGGAGCCTTCAGGAAATTACTTTCCTGATCTGTAAAAGTGGAAGAAATTAGACTTACCTTTACCTGCTGTAAAGCTGCTGGTGCATTGCCTGGGACCATGCCTTAGGACCCCTGGCATGTAGCAGGCTCTTATATGTGAGCTCCCCAGCCCCTTCCTCCTTTGAGGTGCTGGATTAATCTATGTGTCGGTTGGGTTCCTTCTGTAATGCAACTTCCTACACTGCATACTTCCGACTCATCTTATGTCTTTCGATTATAAAATTGAACAGTTTTGTCAAACAGATCACTGTGAGAGCTCTCTTCTATTAAGTTAACATGAATTTAAGAAAAACATTATTTGGGGGGATTTAATGGCAAGATGTTAACCTACAGAATGTTTAAACCTCCAGAAAATTTACCATTCTACATGCTCATAGCAGAAGAACACAATCACTTTGCCTTATGGAAAAATAGTCGGAATTTAGGCTAATCATCAACTACTGATTGTTGGCCTGAGTCATGAATCCAAGAGCAGAAACATCTAGAAAGTCTGTTCTGAAAAGCCTAGTATCTGATAAGAGTAAGACCTATCCAACCAGTGACCAGCCTTGGTACGTCTGAAGGCCCTGGGCCAGAGCCAAGATCCCGAGGTTGATGCTGAGGACCATGGCAGTGCCTGGCGGGAGAGGTTTCTGGGGTGTCCCCACTGAAGCTGGTGACCAGCACTGAGGAATGTCTCCCCGGCGTGTCAGAATGTATTAGAGGAGTCTCCTGTTACTGTCCGCTTCTGGTAGAATACCCCTAGAAATTGATCACTGGGCTCTGTGGTTATGACCCAGAACAACACAGGAAGAAGTCCCCAGAAGACAGCTGTCGTGGTGTCCTGGTGGTTATATTAAGGGGCATTTGAGAGTGGGGTAGGACCCACAGTCTATCTAAGCCAGAGTCATCCTGACGAGGCAGTCCCTATGGGTGGAAAGCGGTGTCTCACGTCTTGCTCAGTAGGCAGGGGGTACCTGTAAACCTAAGATCACGGGCTTTGGATCCACAGACCTGGGTTTGAATCCCAGCTCTGCGTCATGCCCTTAAGCCAGTTCTGGAAGCCTTCCCTGCTTCCTTTTCTTCTCCTGTACACTGATGCTAATAACAGTTCCTGCCTTACAGGGCCATTGTTGAGATTAAATGAGCTAATATGTGTAAGAAGCTGGTTCGCAGTAAGTGCTTGGTAAATGTTAGCTACTATTATTATTAGTTATTATTAGTGTTTACCAATTATTCCACCTGATATATTAGCTGTAAGATGCCAACGTTTTGTGTTGGTGGGAAGGGATGTGAAATACTATTTGGATTCATTTTTTTTTTTTTAAACTCATTCCTATATTTCCTCCTCCCATCCCCATTTCACCACAAAAGAAAACAGGACAATTACTGTGACAGAACTGTGGAGTATGAAAGCTGGAAGGGGCTGTAGCTCAAATTCCCCTACAGAGAGAAAGATGATGTTGCCTTCACTGTAAACCCTACCAGTCATGGGTACTTACCTCATTCTTGGAAAATGGGACACCTGCGTTAGATTCCTGTGGGCAGTGACGTCAGAGCTGACGGACACCTGGCTGCAGGACCCCTCCGACACAGGACTTGGCCCATGCTAGAGCAGCGTCAGCTGCTGGAGCCTCCCCGCCTCCCCCAACACGCTCTGCTGCTTCAGACCTCACTGCACTAGTGCCCTCGGCCACTGTCTTTGTAAATAAAGCTTTACTGGAACACAGCTCGTGCATTCGTTTATACATGAGCTGCTGTCTTGCTACAACAGAGCCGAGTGGCTGTGACAGACATTGTATGACCCTCAGAGCCTTAAAATGTTTACCATCTAGCCCTTTACAGAAAGTCTGGCAACTTGTTATGGAGGCCCTCTCAGGAGAGGTGACCTCCTGCCCCATCTCTCTGGAAGACACCCACTGCTTTTTAGTTCTTGGTTCTAGACCATGCCTCTCTCTCTCTCTCTCTCTCTCTCTCTCAAACCATCCTGATTCTTGAATCCAGGAGGCCAAACTTCCCACCACCATGAATCAGCCCTCCTTGGGCCCAGTCAGAACCAGACTCTTAATACTGTTACTCTATTGCTTTTGTTTGTGTTCAGGTCTGTCTGGCTCATGGAACTGTGAGCTCTTGAGGAGGATGGAATCATGTCTTTTTCATCTTTGTAACCGGTCCAGAATCTTAATAAAGGAATGGATGAATAAATACATGTTTAGAAATTATCAAGCTCATACAATATATCCCCGGATGTCACTAACCCTACAAAGGGAAATCACGCTACTGTGTGGATGATCTCTGAGAGCCAAGAGTTCTGTCCCTGTCTCCAGGGCAGTGACAGACCTCTGAGGTATAGGAGACTCTTTGCTTTTCTGAATTTCCCATTTTAGGCCTTTTAACTGCTGTCCTTGCTGCCATGAGGACCAAGCACTCTGAGATCACCTACAAATGTGAGAACAGGTTGGTGAGGGTGGGTGGCTATGACCAGGCAATGCAGTTTCCATGTGTTACCCTGGGCAACAGGCCCCCATAAGAGGCATCCGAACAAAAATTATCTTGCATATTCTACCGGTTAGGGATCCTTCAATTTTACAGTTTTTATTCGTGAGTAACCATAATCCCCCATGGGGGCTGGGTCTGAAGGCTATCATTTAGGACCAGTTGCTCCAAGAGATTAGGTCTTTGCACCTGTTCAGAATTCAACAATATGGACTGAGTTGGAAGCAATGGTATAACGAACAAGGACGAAGGGCAGAGGGAGAAAGATAAGGACGGTATTTATGTTCCACACTAATTTTCCAGACTGAACTTAATTTTCACTAGCACCTTCTCTTGGAAAACGTGGCACTTCTCAAGTATTTGGCCTGGATTCTGACGTAAAAGGAAACACGGTTCATGGTCGAGAGGAGGCGAGGGAGAGGGCAGCAGCATGAACTCAGCAATCGAGCCCCTACTGTGTGTCTGGAACCTTCTCCTGAGCCATCAACGTGGGCAGAGAAGAACATACAAGACAGCAAATTCTCCACGCTGGCCTGGTTTTCTCCTTTCGTCTAAATCAAACCACACCGAATACACAAACAACGCTCAAGTGGAACTCCACCAAACCGTAAGAGAAGTTTCTCCTGTCCCTCTGCTCCCTCTGCTCTTGACCGTGTATGATATCTCCACAATGACCTTTATTGCTTTAATGCCGTTGAGCACAGTACAGATCTGGCAGGCCTGACTGGGTGAAGAGATCACACTTGTGAGGACCTGAACAGCAGGCAGCAAGAAAACCAGGTTTGCAGGTTCTTGGAAGCCAACAACTACTTTTCCTTAGTGGGTTTCTGTGTGTGTGTGTGTGTGTGTATACATATATATACACACAAATATAGGTTTTATTTTCTCCATTTCACATGTACCTTAATGAATGGCCTGCTCTAGAAGTGTGGAAGATAATCCGTTAGCAACCTGGTCAAATCTTTTTCTTGAACAAATGCCTCCAGGGTAGTAGGGTGGTCATTCCCAGGAACTGGCTGGTTGCCCCCGTATGAAACAATTCTGAAGGTCACCTTAGAGGACCTCTCTTGCTCCTTTACTAGCTGTGAGGAAAGCCTGCGTGCTGCAGCGGCAGCCTTCCATGGGGAAGGGATGGGAAATCTTGCTGGGCCTGAGTGAGCAGAAACTCTAGGTCGTCCCTGAAGACAGGGAAGTGGATTAAATCAGGATTTAAATGTAGAGACACCACTTTAAAATGTATACACCTAACTTAAAAAAAAATCATCTCTAGAGGAAGTTATTGTACTGTAAGGTGGTGAGAAAGAAGTGATTTTTATGGAGAAGCACACTCCTTCCTGCTTGGAAGACATTAACAAGTCTGTCAAAGGATTCCTTAGAAGCTCTTGACTTCCCCTTATTATTTTGCCTGCTAAGCACTACTAGCAAACTTCTTAGGGGGGACTGGGAGAGGAGGCCTCTCTTGCTCCTTCATTAGCTGTGAAGAAAGCCCACATGCTGTGGCCTTCTGGAGTGGCAATGTCCCCAGCGTGCCTTGACGCTTCCCAGCCTTCCTCTGTGGAAGCGTGAAGGAGGGGGCAAGGCTGCTGGTCTTTCCTGACAGTGCACACCAAACTCGCAGACGTCCTAGACAGACATCTACTTTTACAAAATGTGTTTACTTCATATGCAGGAATAATACCGGTCAAGAAACTTCTTGGTCTACATGTAGGAGTTAAAAACATCTGTCAAAATTTGCAGCAAAGAGAGGCTTTTTCATCCATCTCTGGGCATGTGTGACCAAGATGGCAGAGGAGTTTGGAGCAGGAGAGAGAGAAGCTTGGTGTTCACCTTCTAGGTTTATTCTATCCCTTACATTTTTGTTTCCTCTCATTCAAAATACCACTCAAGACCAAACAAATAACCAAGGAGCTGGACCAAATGCTGTATGTACAATGGTTCTTTGTAGCACGAAAGGAAACCTAACACCAGACGAGGTTTTCTGTTCTGTAGTAGAAGAAATGTTAAAACTCTAAAAGGTGACATGCTGTGCTTTAGAGCCATCTTGCAATGGGGGACTTTAAGTTCAGATCCAGTTGTTGACAAAACTGAGCCCTGGAGGTGTTTTCCTATTTCATCTCAACATCTCATTCATCCTAAAATCTCAGGGGAAAAAAAATCCAAAATGCAAAATGTTTTCAAAAAAACTTTTTTCTTTTTAAAGCAAATGACCCCATGAAAACACGAGGTCAGCGGGGTTCAGTGTGTGTGTACTGAGTTTGGAGAGCTACGCAGAGGGCAGTGACCTATTAGCAACACATTTCAAAACGAAACTCACCCCAGACCTGTACAGAACAGTTTCAAAGCCTTAGGAGTGACAGAGCATACATATTTTATGAATTGGTTGGAGAACAATCCCGCCTCTTACTAGTTAACATACTGATGAGTGTCCCCACGTTCACGGACAAGGACAGACTAAAAGTAAACACACAGAAGGGAGGTTTGGGAGGCATCCTGTCCCAGGCAGCCGATCACCGTGGCCCCGCACCACGACACAAGCTTCTCTTTGAGTCGTCCTTGCTTGGTGGGGCTTTCTCTAGTTTCGGGCTGTCGCTCAAACTGCCCCATTTACAGTGTGTGTGAGAAATCTGGCACAAAAGCCATTCTTCTCCTCATTCTTTTCATTCCTGATTCTTTTGTTGCCCTCTGGGGAAACTGCACATCTGTGTCTCAGGTGAAAAGGCAAACCAACCAACAACCCTTGAGATCTTTCTCGGGGCCACGAGTGGCCTGGACCAAGGTCACTGAGGAAACACGAAAGGAACGTTTACTGGGCCACATGTGTCCTAAGCTCTGGCCCCTTACAGGAATGGCCTTATGAGGCCAAGGCTGCTGACTCCAAGAGCTTCTCCCGCAATTCTCTTCCCAAACAGTGAGGTTTGCCTGCTAGCTGCTGGAGGGTTAGCCACTTTCAAAACACAGACCGAGGCCTCTTCATTCAAGACTGACCCTAAGAACAGTGACATTTCAACGCATCGGACATGAGGTGGTGTCCACGACCCTTTGGGTCTATTCACCCACAGACCCCACAAACCGCTCGACAGCTTGAGCTAGGGAACCGTTCCTTCCCTTGCCTATCCCCAGAAGCACCGCACCCATCCACACAACCCACATCTAAGCGTGTCTCCTCCGCGAGCTGAAAAGAACGCCTCTCGGAATGTGAAGCATGAATATAAAAGGGCTTCCCATGACAGTGATCACTGAATCATGGGGAATAAAGCCAGAAGGCGAATTTGCAATTCATCACATTATCCCCTGTTGTCTCAAATGTGATTCTTTTAAAGGCAGGCTGCATAGACACTCTTTCTCAAGCATTTTTTTTCCTTCTCGTAGCACATGGTAGATTCTTGTTTTTGCAGAATATCCAAATGAGGATAAAACGATAAAAAAAATTACAATAGATTAATTGCATCCCTCGAAACACATTATATTTTTGGTGCATTAAAAAAAGGAGGAAAGGAAAAAGCAACCAGCATCATAAACTCAGCCTAGAGAACTGTGTTAGTGATTGAAGGGTTAACACGGATTTTAGAAGTGGTTAAAAATAGTATTAGAGGATTATACATACAACAGTTTGAAATTCATATGCATTGCGTTTTTTTTTTTTCTTTAAAAATGGCAAAATGTTTGGCAAATGTAAGCAAATGACTTGGACTGTGTGGGTTTCACCGGCTCTGAGCGAAGTCAGTCATAGCCAGGCGAGGCCCACTGCTTCCTGAGGTCACTCTGCGGGGCTGGGGGGTGCTGCGGTGGGGGGAGGTGAGGTGCTGGCCCCCCACGCCTGGCTCCCCCCTTGGGCCCTCAGTCTTGAACATGAACATGGAGCTGGTGAGAGGTGCCAACTAGAGACTCCAGCACGGATCACCCATGAGCATCGCTGAGAGAACTCTGGGGCCTTGAACCACATGCAGACCGGGTGAGTTGTCTACACAGTGACCCATATTGCAAAAGTTAGAGGAGGGGGCACCCGCTCCTCTGCCTTGCTTGTTCCCCACCCTCGCGTGGAGGGGGCAGGTGGCATGGGGTGTGTGTCTCTAGTGCTTATCCTGGCAATGTTGTCAACTTGTGATGTTTAGTAGACTTGTAAAAAAATTTGTTTTGTATGTGTATGTATATCCAGAAACGTCCATCCTCCAAGCTGGCCACCACTGTTCCCTGAATTTGGCAGTGCCTGTTGCTTGCAGCTGTCGGCATCCCGAAAAAGCATGAGGTGCCTTCAATGAGTAGACTCTGGGCCCCAGCAGGTCGGACGTCAGACACGTGATCCCACGCTCTCCTTATTCTGAATTCTGTCTGGCTCTGATTTTGAGAAAGAGGACAAAGGTCGTGTTGTGTGTACGTGTTGTGTGTGTGTGTGTGTGTGTGTGTGTGTGTGTGTGCGCGCGCACGCGTGCGTGTCTCTGTACTGAGTTTTTTTTTTTAACTTTTTTTTTCCCTAGGAAAAATGACCCTTTGATTACTAATACAGAGTNTCTGTACTGAGTTGTTTTTTTTTTTAACTTTTTTTTTCCCTAGGAAAAATGACCCTTTGATTACTAATACAGAGTTCAACCTCCTTTCGTCACTATAAAACGGACTCCATGTTTTCACACCATTCATGATCTTCAAGGTTATAGATAAATTTTGTCCTATGGGTCTGGCTTGCGGGCACAGGGTCCCTCCCCAGATTGTCTAGGGTCAGAGTAGAGGCAAAGAACTCACTGGTGCTCAGCCCGCCCTCGTGGTTTTTGATGTAGCGTTTATAGTTTTTCCTCAGGCACTGCCACGTGGTTGTGTAGAGCACGAAGGCGGACGACTTCAGCACGATTGCGATGCTGACATACAGGTATCGGTAGGCCACGTTGTCGTACAGGACGCAGGCGCCTTGCTCCCCGCAGAACGTGCTCCAGAACAGGCAGGTGGAGTCGATGCCGGCCCCGAAGATGAGGGGAGGGGGGATGAAGCCTGCGAGACAGGAAAGGACACGTCAGGCTCTGCGGGCTAGCCTCTCCCCATCCCCACGCGGGCACCGTGCTCTCCCTACAGGACCCCTGGGCGAGCGGAGCCCGGAAGACTGGAGTCAGAACCCCAGCTCTGCCCACACCTGTGCACGGTCTTGAAGCCCCTGGGCCTTTGTTTTCTCATCTGCAAAATGGGGGTCCTGTTCTGCTGCGATTGCTTGGAAGACTGACCGAAGGGACCCACGGAAGCATTTAGAAGGGTGCCTGGGACACACCAAACAAAAGGAATGGCAGCTGCTACTGTTCTCGTTTGCCAAGAATCTGAGAAGGAAAAGCTGGTCTGCCCTGAAGGGACCGTTCCTGGTGTTGAAGCACTGCAACCTCCCGGAGGGAAATGCAAGCAGGTACTGTGCTCTGTGTGTTGTGTTCCTGAGTGGCCCTTGTAAGGCTGTGTGAGAGGAGGGAGCTGGGACCAGAGGAGATCAGAAGTTGAACGTGAGTATGCTTTACCTCGTGTCTATATACACATACATGTGCCAGTGTACATGCATGCACACAAACGTGTAATATGTACATATGCATGTGTACGCATGTAGCATTTAAGATGAAAAATACCTGCATACATGGTAACAATTTCCTGTCCCCTAGACGTCACCGCTGCATTGATCCTTTCATTCTGAGCTGGAAACTGGTTTTAAAACCTTCATGAAAGAATATTCCAGGCGTTTTAACCAGTGATCAAAAGTGGCAGAGGGGATAAAAACTAGTCTCCTTCATTCACATCTGTGTTTCTGTCCCTTGTTCAAGCTCAAAGGTTATCCGTCCTGGCTCCCCATTTAAAATCATCCAAGGTGTTCCATCTAGAACAATTAAATTAGAATGTTTGGTGTGTGGCCAGGTCATCAGGATTGTGAAAGCATCCCCTGGTGAGGGGGGAAAGTGTTTTACCTGTACTGAAATCAATGGATGGCTCGTTAATACAAATTAACTGCCTCACAAAAAAAGGATCCCCAAGGCCAGAACGTGGTGTCAATCACATCCAGGGAGAGACTTCAAAAGCAGAACATGATCCCTGGAAGCAGGCGGCAACAGATCCCAGTGCTGGGTAGCCTGCAATCTGGAGTGTTCTTTCTGGGGCCAGCTCTGGAGTGTCTGAGGTTCATGTTTTATCAAGCAAGGTCCCCTCTGAGAATCTGATGGGATGAGATGTATTTTCCTGGATTAAGGATCTATATCTACCTGCAAAATGACACCCATGTTTCGGGGGGTTCGTGGAGCCCTGAAGCCATTCACGGTCCCCAGGATTAGAACACCCGTGTTATATAGGCTGTATCCCTCCTTTCTGGGGGCCCCTCCGAGGGCAGCCAGGGACGGAAAAGGCTTACTGAGGGAACCAGCACTTCCTCGGTTCTAAGGACGGGCCCGGAATGGGTGTGAGGTGCACTGCACTGCCCCATCAGTGCTGATGAGCTGGCAGAGCTCCTGGTTCCCCAGGCGCCTCAGCACTTAGCTTAGCTCTGCCCCTTGTGAGCCTGGAGAGACACCCCAGAGAAGGAATGTGAGCTGGAACCTCATTACACTGCCCAAGCAGCTTGATTCCATAGGTAAACTCCAAGCTCAAAATCCTGCATGATCTGTTCCCTCTTTGCAGCTTGGGTCCGCCAAAGGAAAGTCCTCATCCCAGCATTCTCTGTCCCAAAGTGTCCTTGCCAACTACTGGGTGTTCTCCCAGCCCCTCCAATAAACGCCCTTCTTCATTTAACTGAACATGAGCCCACTGGACTAAATGCCTTGACAACCGCATAAGAGAAACTAAGTCACACTCCACATTATGCAGGTAAAGAGATCTGGAGCCAATTTAAATTGATAGATGGGGAAAAATGGGACAAATCTGGCTGTTCCTATGGCCAGATGGGATTATTTGAATCCATTCACCAATTGCTCAGGGTTTTAGGAGTTTATGATAGCCCCCAAGTGCTCCTCCCTCCTCTGTCTTCTGTCTCTCTTGAGGTCACTTTGTCCCAGCTCGCCCATCAGGCAATGATCATCACCCACAAGGCAATGAGTTGTTAAGACTCCAATACCCTGACAAGAGCTCTGCCCTGGGAAGGGACTGGCAGCACAGCCCCCGGCCCCCCCCCCCCCCCCCCCCCCCNGGGACTGGAAGAGATGCAGGCAAATCAGGTCCTATTTTCAGCACATAGGAGGAAATTTGCAATATAAAGGGGTCATTCTTTAATACTTGCTAGGACCAAAATAGCCCTCTAAAATACCAATGTGTAATTCCTTCACATATCTATATCTGTGCGAGGGTTTTAAAAAATACTGTGTTATCATTAAAGTAGGGCGTCCTTCTTTGTGCTAACTGTATCAATTTTATCCTGTCTACTGTCAAGCTCCATTACCAGATGACGCAGCCCTGGAAGGAATCAGAAAAAGCCTTCAAACAGAAATTAGAAAGCTAAGTGCCTAGACAAGTTTTTCATATTTTGGAGAGCCTTTGTGAGAGACAAGAACGGACCTTTAACTTGAGTCGAAAGCCTAGAGGTAAGTCGCTTCATCTCTTGGTGCCTCAGTTTCTTGATCTTTAAAATGGCGCTAATACTGCCCCCTCGGCCAGGGTCAAGGTGAGCACCGGTACAAATGAGGTGTTGTGCACAGGTCTGGTCCTTCCCCGTGGCCAGAGCTCTTGTTACCTGATTCAGGCTGTACGATTTGGGGTAACCGTTTAAACTCTGGGTTTAAGTATAAACTTTATGAGGTTCCTTTTAGATTTCTGGACAAAAAAATATTGGCTTTTCCACCAAATTCATCATCTTCTTTGTAGTGACTTAAAATTTTTCCACAAAGGGAGCTCTGGCTATCAGGTGTGCAGAGAGTACCAGTGAGGAAAAACTGACTGGATCCCTTTCCTGAGAGGTCATTCTAGCTCTCATCGGATTAGTCACACAAGGGGGTTGCACCTGATGGCTAATTCTCACATGTGGCCACTCATCATTCTGTTTATCACTCAGGTGGACCAAATAAACGCTTGGGCTGCTGTCCCTGCCAGCTACTGCCTCCCCAGACACCAACGGGAGACGCCTTTACAGTGGCGGAAGTTAATGAAGGGGAAACCTCATGAAAATGGAGTAGGGAAGAGAGAAGGGGAAGACGTACAATGGAAGAACTGTCAATTACAGACCCCAACAGGGAAGGGTGTACATTGCATCTCCTACAAGAAATGGACTACCCAGAAACTCAGCCGGTAAGAACATGTCATCACCTTGAACTCTTGCTGCTTTTCTCCAAAGAACTTTCATTCAGTACCCCTCCCGAGGTCCTTCCTCCTCTAGAAAGTAACCTTCCTCTCCTTTGTTTGGGGTAGGATTTGCCTATGGTTTTGCTGCAGCTTACATGCCCCGAATTGCAATTCTGTTATTCTCAAATAAACCCTCTTTTTTTTTTCCTGGTAAAATAATGGGCTTTTATTTTTAACATTCACATTATTTAGTGATCAGAGTGGGACCCAGACAGGACATGCAACAGCTCCGTGAGCAAACCGATGCTGGTGTCCAGAGCCAAGTGAGCTGCTTTCCTGCTGAGCTTAGAGTTTACAGATAAGTTTTCTCCTGGATTTCAAGCTCTGCTCCATGTTTTGAGCTCTCCAGTCTTTATTCGGGATCTGCTTTAAGGCTTTGTTCCTTCTGAGAGTACCAATTTGGATTCCTTTTGGAATCAGGTCGTTCCTGTTGAAAAACCGTGTTTAGAACATTTTTGGTTTCCCTAGAGAATAAACCTTTAAAAAACGGGGTCCTAGCCCTCCAAATGCTTTAGGGGGTGCCCTCCTTTCTGGGACACCAGCTGGTTTTATGTTTAAGAACTGCAGTCCCTCTTCATGCATATTTCTAAGTGGGCCAATTTAACCAAAAGTCACATGGAACTTTAGTGGGGGAACCTTCCATCTTCCTAAATTGACTCTTCTCAAAACTGTATTGGATAGGCCTGGCTCTAAAATTATCAACTGAATGGGTTGGCTATATTGATTGGCATTTTTCGAGCTTCCAAACGTTATCGGGAATCTAAAATTTATACTAGCTAAGGCAAACAAAAAAGGGCGGCTGAGGCCACTCTTCCCCTTCCCTGTTCTCTTTGTCTCAAGACCTAGGGCAGCCTCCTGGCTCAGGTCCAACCTCTGGCGGACCCATTTCCCTCTATTTGCTCTGAACCTCCTCTACACTCCCCCACGCTAATCCTTTCTCTCTCCTTTCCCTCTGAAGGAATTTTTCCCCTCTTCTCCCAGACCTATTAAAATCTGCCCCTTCAAAGTCAAGTCTCAGAGGATCCAAATAAGCCCCACATTTCTTATGTTCCCTGGAATAAGGCCAAACTGTGAGCCATCGTTAAAGAGTTTCCCAAAGTGACTGAGGACCCCCATAAGGTTTGCTCAAGAATTTAACAGAGTTATTCACATTTATCAACCTGGTTTCTCAGATTTATATTAGTCCACGTGCTTGTTGGTGAGGGCCTGGCCAAACGATGTCTGAAACTAGCCCAATGGGAACAGCCTAAAGGGGATTTAGAGAAAACAGACCCTGAACTTTTGGCAGAATGCTAGAACACTCTCCAGAAAGCTTCACCAAGCAATTATAGTAGCTTTTACTAAGCCTGTTGATTGGAACAAAATTCAGGTTTGCACACAAAAGCCTGATGAACCTGTTCGTGACTATTATAATCAACTCCATATTGTCTTTAAAGAACATTCTGGTCTTCCTTTAGATGTAGAATCCAGCCAGGAAGCACTGAACTCAATTTATTATTTGTTACTATTATTTACATGGTATTTAAATTAATTTCTTTTTATTACTATTTTTTTTTGAGAGCAAGCGAGAATCCAAAGAAGTATCCCCACTCAGCACGGAGCCTGACACAGGCTTGATCTCACAACCCTGAGATGATGACCTGAACCAAAACCAAGAGTTGGACACTCAACCGACTGAGCCACCCAGGTACCTCGGTATTTCTTCTTTAGTTAAAAGGACCAGGATGGAATGGGAAACTGCCCACTCCAGATTTAATCTGGCAAATCAGCTCACTTGTACCTTAGATGTGTCACCTAAAAGAAAGTACTAAATGCTGGGAAATGGACTCCCCTAAACAAAAGCAACCCGTCCCTAATTTCTGTTACTGCTAAGGGCCAGGACCGTGGGAAAACAAACTTAAGTGCTGCAGCACCTGCAGACTTCTATCCAGCTGTCGCGATGTCCTTTTGATTCCCAATCCTCTTTCTTGATGAGCTCAGAGAAACCACTCTCCAGACTGGGAATGTATCTCTTTGTCTTTATTGACACCAGAGCTACATTCTCGTTGCTCAAGCCCCTGCCTCGGATATGAAACCAGTTCAAATAGTGGGGAATCCTTAATAAACCTCAACAGCTTCCCACCTCTGAACCTATTCCCTTTTGCTTAGGCCCACTGATACTCACCCTTTTTTCCTTATTTATTTATTGGGCTGAGATTTCTTAGAAAAATATCATACCAGAATTTCTTTCTCCCAAAGAACCTGACCGTAGTAATCAAAATAGCCAACTACGTGAATAAGTGACCCTTTGGCATCTAGCATTTGCTCCAACTGCCAGCACCGTGGCTGAGTCGGGGGACATCAATCATTTGTCCCTGTTGGATCAGCTACCACCCTTTTTATGGGCAAGATCTTCCACTGATATTGGCAAGATCCATAGTATATCTCCAAGATTCAAATAGACCCCTCAAAACCTCTCTCCAGAAGTAATCAACACCCTATAAATAAACCCTTCAAGCCATCAAGCCCATAAGAGAAGATTACAGGGCCCAAGGCTTTATTAGCCCCTGAACTAGTCCCTGTAATATCCCTATTCTACTCGTGAGAAAACCCAATAGCTGAGGATGGAAGTTCATCCATGACCTCTAAGCAATAAGTAACACTACTGTCCTTCGGTACCCTGTAATTCCCAACCCCCATACCCTACTGGCAGCTATTCCCACTAAAAGCAAATTTTCACTGTAGTTGATCTATGCAGTGCATTTTTTTCAGTATTCCAGTTGATAAGGATAGAGAATATGTTTTTGATTATACCTAGACAGTAATGCCCCAGGGGCTACACAGAGAACCCTTCTAACTTTTCACAAACCTTATAAGTTGATTTGGATGACGTTTGTTACAATGCAGAGAGGATTTTTTCTGCTCCCTTTCTCAAACTTTTTTTTTTTTTTAAGATTTTATTTATTTATTTCAGAGGGGGAGAGATCACAAGGAGGCAGAGAGGCAGGCAGAGAGGGGGGGGGGGNTATTTATTTATTTCAGAGGGGGAGAGATCACAAGGAGGCAGAGAGAGGGGGGGGGGAAGCAGGCTCCCCGCTGAGCAGGGAGCCCAATGCGGGCCTCAATCCCAGGACCCTGAGATCATGACCTGAGCCGAAAGCAGAGGCTTTAACCCACTGAGCCACCCAGGCGCCCTCAAACTTTTTTTTTAAGAGAGCACACACACCCCCACACACATGTGCATGTGCATGAGTGGGGGCGAGGAGCGGAGGAAGAGCAGAGAGAATCTTCAGCAGGCTCCACGCCCAGGATCTCATGACCCTTAGATCCTCACCTGAGCCAAAATCAAGAGTTGAACGCTTATCTGACCGAGCCATCCAGGTGCCCCCCTTTTCTCAAACTTCTTTACAGAACATAGCATCTACTTGTTTAAAACCTTTGGCCTGAAAGGGACATAGAGAAACTGCAGTTGCCTCGAACTCGGGGTCGACACTTAGGTTAGCTGATTTAGGACTACATTTGGATCCAGGTAGTTTTCATGGCCTCCAGAAATTCCCCAAACCTAAAACTAAACACCATTTAATGAGTTTTTGGGGGCTGGCTGGATACAGTCAAAATGGGATTAGAAACTTTTCTCTAACGTCCATATGCTTTACTAAAAATCGACAAACCTGACCCTATTATTTGGAAAGATCAGGAAGACACAGCTTTTGAGACTTTAAAGAAAAGCCTAATGAAGCCCCCTGTCCTCAGATACCCTAATTATCAACTTCCCTTGTTTTTATGAGAGGGGAAGAAAAGGGGCCAACCACGTGACCTGCGGCACAGGGGTGTCTTCCCCCGCCCCACAACCCGCCTCAGGGCCATTCCTGCCCCTGCCCATTGAGTTAAGGCTGGAGGACCCCCTCCAACCATCCTTCTGCCCCTGGAACAGAGGCCTGAATCCTTCTCACTCCATACTTGGTAGGAGGATGTCATAGGGGGTGAGGCAACTGGTCACCAACTCGCCTCACATGACTCTTGCTTGCTGCTGTAACCTTCACCTGCCGTTCTTGCTGCTTCCTGACAGAGCACTATTCAACTCCCTGTGACCACGGACAAGAAAATCCTCTAAGGCAGATTTTCCACGGTTTACTGATGGTGCTCTTAAAGGATGAGAAAGGTAAGTATGATGGGTAGGTCCCTGCACCTCCTTTTGAAGCCACTGAGGCAGTCCTTTGATCTCTTCGACTTCGGCCCAACAGGCTGAGTTATACACCCTTTCGTGCTTGTAGCTCAGCCCAGGATAAAACCACGAACATTTAAACTGATAAGTCCAGTTCACCTTTGGGGTANTTGTAGCTCAGCCCAGGATAAAACCACGAACGTTTAAACTGATAAGTCCAGTTCACCTTTGGGGTAGCTCATGGCTTTGAAATATCATTAAGCTTCCTGGGCATTCCTGATTGAACTCCCTAGAGCCAAAGGAAATCACCTTGCTGATATTTCTACAAAAGTGCTGCTTGTAGGGAAACCAATAGCCAAACCTCTGTCATGGTCCAAAGGGAAGTTCTTGAAAATGATCATTTGGCAAAACGGACCAGAGATGCCCGACACTAAGTCCCAGAGAAGGAAAAACAGTATTAGACATCTACTAATTGTTCAACAAAAAGAACTCTGCTTTAGACCAACAATCCGGCCCTACCAGAACTTCTAAAATTCCCACTACTTACAACTGCATATATATTAAGTCACTGGTCTATTGACAAAATCATAGCATGTATGGATCAATATTGATGAGGAAATATTAAGGCAACAATGTGTGTGCCTCACATGCCCTGCTCGCCAGTCCAAAATGACGACGCGGGAAAACCCGTTTCTGTTGTTGTACGACACTTTAAATTATCTAACGGGCCATTCGAGGTCATAAAGTTTTAGTCATGGTTTGTATGTTTCCTCACTGGACTGAAGCTTTCCCTTACAGGCCACTGCTTCCTCTGTGGCTAAAATTCTGTTAGAAGAAATGATTCCCACCTGGGGAACTTCCCTTGAACTTCATAGTGATTGGGGACCCCATTTTACCAGTCAGGTGCTTTAAGGCCTGTGCTGTCTGGCCAGTTTTAGAACGCTCTCATTGTGCATCCTACCCTCAATCCTCAGGGTTTTGTGAATGGACTAATGGT
This sequence comes from Ailurus styani, assembly GCA_002007465.1. NCBI lineage: Eukaryota > Metazoa > Chordata > Mammalia > Carnivora > Ailuridae > Ailurus > Ailurus styani. The sequence goes on from LNAC01000581.1 coordinate 571,705, forward strand.
GCTATGAACACTCCATTGGCAAAATTTGTAGAGACTCTCGCAAAACCTTGGCTGAAAGCATTGCTCTTTGCTTCCTAAATCTCAGCTCCAGCCCCGCTGGGCTAGTCACAGGATGTCTGATGTGCTTGGCTCCTGCCTTCTTCTGTAAGAGCACTCCAGCTGGTCTTGAGGAGTGTGTTAACCTGAGGCGTGTGCTCCTCCTTGCTGACCTAAGTCCCTTGATCTGTAGCAGAACTAATTTACTTGGGAGACTTGCAGACCATTGATCTTGAGAAGGACCAGAACTTTGCAGGTTCTAAGCTATAGATAGACCTTGCCCATGACCTTACAGATCACAGTACTCCCACACATCACAAAACAGGATCACGCCCCCCGAGCACAGACAGAACGTCTATAGCCAGCAGCATCGCTCCTGCCCGAGATTGAGAAATGTCGCCAGCCACCGTGGCCATCACTCCCTTTGCTGATGACCCTGAACTTCAGAAACCTCTGTGCCAGGTAGAAACCTCAGAGTTGGCTTTTGGACAAGAGCCTGCCTTTTTCCCACATGGCCAGCCACCTAAATAAAGCTCAAGTTCCTTTCCAATCACAAATTCTAATAGTATCTCTAATAGTATCAGCCTCCAGAAAGATTCTCTTCAACCTCGCACTGCTAACCAACCCTGTGCTGCCAAACGCCAGAGAACAGACTCCTGGATTCCCATGACTCATCCAAAGAGAGCACCAAACCCTGACTGGACCCGCACCCCATCTGGTGACCTGAAACTAAAGATTTCCTGGCACCGAAGTAGACGACATCTGATGGGATCCGTAGGCCAGGACTGTGAGAAGTTTCCAGGCTCAACAAAGTCTGTCTTTTTCATCTGGATATTAATGGACTCTAGAGTCTTACTCAAAATTCACGGTTTCTGGATTTTCGACTTCATGGTATTAATAACATCTCCAAATTCCAGCAATTCTTTTGAGATAATAATGCTGCTTTTAAACGTCTTTGAAGTTTCGATGTTTTGCAAAAAGTTTACCAGCAATTGCTTCATGTTTATACGTGAAGTGTATCTTCCAAAATGCACGTGGTGAATTCTTCATGGGGGATCCTGAGGTGTCCACTGCTCTGTTCTCATGACAGCTTTGAGTGGGGACTCCCAGGAGACACATGTGACTCTCGGGTTTGTCTTTGGAAGGGGGACTTTTCTTCCCTAAGCTGGAATGAGGGCCAATTAATAGTTTCAGAAGGCTCCTTTCAGATCTAGGATCTTGTTTTAAAACCTCATCACACAGTCTGGAATGGTTGTGTTACTTTTGATTTCTGTATTTACTGCCTGTCAAACCTTTGTAAAAACACTGTACCAAATAAGGACATGATTCTCCAGTGCCTGAGACTTCTGCTATCTGTCCTTGTTACTTGAATGGGACCTCAGTAGGTTTCCATCTGCACAATGTCCCACCGCCACGGGCCACGAAGGAAAGATCTTTCCTGGCTTTGAGGGACCAAAGGCCACTGAATTATGAAAACCTGACTCTTGCTCAGTGATGCTTCTGGAGAAAGATCTTGATCAAAAGGCAAAAATCTAAAAACAAAGGGACACCTACTGAAATGGAGTGGGGAAGATAGACTAGAGAGGCATACCACTCAGGGTCAATTACAGGAAACGGGTTAATTACAAGCCCCTGCAGAAGAATCATCCATTACAGGAGCCAAGAACCCAGTACATCGCAACTCTTTTAAGAAATCCACTGTCCCAGCAACTTAGCCACTGAAGACCCATCACCCCTCTGGACTTGTGCTTTCCTTGAAAACAACCCCTCCCAACCTCCTGCTCTTTCTCGATAAAGTTCCTCTCCTTTGTTTACAATGGGACTTGCCTGGGGTTTTGCAAGTAGCTTGTATGTCCCAAACTGCAATTCTGTTATTCCTGAATAAACCCATTTTTGCTGGTAAATAACTTTTACTGTTAAGGTTAACATAATAATGACTGTTAACTACCCTCTCCCCGCAGCACTGTGTGTGTGGGGTACTCTCAATATATTATAAGCCCCCTCCATAACCCCCTATTTTATATGTGGAGAAACTGAAGCTGAGAGAGATTACTTATTTGTCCCAGGCTTGACATTTCAAAACCCCAAACCCAATAATCTCCTTCTTACTAATTCAAAGTTTGTTGATTTGACGAGAAGATTTTAGGGCTCTTATCAGGGATTTCCAGGGCTATAGAAAACATCTTATTTACCCACCCGCTAAGCTCCTGGGAATAGCTGGCTGGCGGAAGCCTGCTCCTGGCTTTCCAAGGGGAAACGCACAAGGGTTCTGATCTTTGCAAGGCATGGAGGGGGGGAAACACACACACACTCACAAGGAGATTCTGATCTTTGCAAAGTGCGCGGTCCGCCCTTCCCCTGGGTTGTTAATGCATGGAGAAGGCTGGGAGACTGTTTTGTAAGCAAACTCTCACCTCAGGTAGCACTGCTGGCAGAAGCTCCTCAGGACAAAGAGCTGACAGCTGCCTTTCTGCAGGAACGGAGCTCACATCTGCAGGCTGCTTGGTGGTGGGGAGGCAATGAGAGCTTTGGGACTGGAGACAGACTCTGGATTCCCACTCTGCCACTTGGGAGCCTCTGACCCCAGGAAGTCACTCCATGGCACTGAATCTCGTTCTGTTGTTTATTAAAATGGGCACAAAATGCCTTCTGGTATGGAGTATTCATACAGATGAAATGAGACGGCATGTGGGAGATGCCCTCATGTAGTGGGCTCTTCACAAACCTGGTTCCTCTCCTGTTCTCTGGCTACCTGGAAACGTGGCCCCTCTTACAGCACCATCTCTAGAGAAAGAGCTGCAGAATAATCTTCAAGCCAAGACTCCGAGAATGACCCCGAATGGCAAGAATCCTTCATGTCGTAAGAAAAAGTCCGTTGTGGAGGATAATCAGCTGCTTCCAGAAGGGAGGCCAAGTGGATAAGGTGTAAATTAGTGCCTACTCCTGCTCTAAGCACCTTCATTCCGTTGCGCCCTCAATTACTGGAAAAATGAGGGAGGGTGATAATGGTACAGTACTTTAGAAACTGCATGTTCTGGAAGAACACTGTCCTCCCTGGAAGCCGCAGCGGCATCCTCTCCCTTTTGCTTTCCCTTCTCCCTACGTCTCCCGGGGAGGAGCTCACGGATGGAGTGGGCATGGACCAGTGTCCCATCACTGGGAACCTGCTGTCATGTCGGGGAGGTATCCGGAGATTCTGTGCTGCTACGTGCTATTACAGAGAATATTAAAAGGTTTACATCTTATTAGACTCTGGCCCAAATTGCAGCTATATATATATATGTTTCGATGCAAAAATTGCACTACTGTTGAAGGAAATGGTCTCTGTTTTCCTGAAATCTATTAACGGAGATTAAACCCCATGGTCTTTTATTTTGGCTATTTAATTCAGTCCCTTGGTTGAAAAAGCTGGGCCTATTTATAGTCTTTGGTCTAAACTTTAAAGGTGAACTTAAAGGCTTTTGTAAGAAAAAGTTCACCTACTTTTGGGGGACAAAAGAGAAGCTGAAATTACTCTTCCATTTACATTTCAAAAAAACTATCCATTCTTTTCCAGCCTACCTGCCAAGGCTTGAAGTCACCACAGAATCCCTCCTCAGCCTGACAGAATTACGGTCATGTCCAGCACATGTCCTACTGAGAGGGTTGGCGAAAAATAGATTCTCTCTGCTTCAGCAACGCCAAGGATGCGACTGGACTATTGGCGCTGGCCAGCATGGCTCCTGGGTATTTGACATTCCCTTTTCTTAAATCTGGGAAGCTGGTTGGTGCTACTTTGTTCTCACTTCCTTCCTGGGCTCCTTGTTAAAGTCACTAAGGCTCGGAGAGCTTCACTAACCTCCCAAAGGCCACTCAGTCTGGAATGGCAGAGGGGCACTCCGAGTCAGCTGGGCCTGCCTGCAGAGAGGTCCACGCTGAAAACGCGGAACCACCTTGGCACAGGTGAGGACGTGGATCCTGGGTGATGTCGGACACATCACTGCTTAAGAGATGTTTGCTGAATAAGCAAACAGATGCATAGGTAGTGGGAAGGGCCTTTCATGCACTCCCATCATCGCACCGCAACCCCGACCGTCCCACAGCTGGGTGCGTGCTTTCTCCACTACGCTGTGTTTACTTCTTCCAAAGCGCTCATTTCTTCTGCCTGCCTGGGGAACTTTAGATTCAAGACTTCATGCGAGGAGCTCAGCAAATGTTTGACCCGCCCCATCAGGAGTTTCCCAGATGTGCTGCTCTGGGAGGAGTTCATGAATCACTCAAGACACGGGGATGGTTTGCTTAGGGTCCACAGGTGCACCCGGCGGCTGACGTTCTCCGTGCTTTTTGCTCAGCGCTTGCTCTGAGAACTAAGAGCGGGCATCTGTGGGAGGAGAGTCTGATGGCCAGCCCAGCCCCGACAACACCCTGGAGACGACTGACTGATGGTAAGGCTTCTCCATAGGTTCAGTGCCTGGGCCTGAAATCCTCTGCTTCCCCTCGTGCTTCTGTTGGTTCTCTTTTGCTTTCCTCTAGTCAGTTGGGGAAGGGGGGGGTTCTGGCAGATGTTACCTCCACCATATGCTTTCACCTGTCCTTGCCTTTGTAGTCTTGACTGCTCTACCTGGTTTGCTGCTTCTCCCTTTGATGCTTCGGTCCCTTGTGCCTCACCCTGCACAATCACCTTGCTCCCAGGCTAATTTCCCTAAATCAGAACTTGAAATGCATTTCCACTTTCCCATCTTGATCTGTCATTTGCTCCACACTGGCAACTACTTAACCAAGGAAAATATTTTATTCCCTTGAAATTCAAGGTCCAGACTTATATATCCCTGATACTTGCAGCCCCATGAAGGCAGCATACCGGCTCCTATGTATTTTTATGTTCTTTGCAGCGTCTTGAACAGGGCCTTGGACGTAGCAGGATCTCAGTGAGTAACACCCACAGCATGCAGTAGACCCCAGGGGCAAGATTCTGGGCCAGACCTTCAAGCACTGGTTTGCCAACACCCAGAGAGAAAAGCAGTGAAGCAGTGATCAGGGCATTTGCAAAAGGATGAAGGAGGACAGATTTGAATGCATCAGGAATTCCACTATGAGTAGACCATTCTGTTTACTCTGAATTTATAGTGTTCTTTTCTCCCACCCAACTTCTGCCACTGTCTTGGGTGACCTGGACGTCACAGACATGCAGTTCCTCATCCTAGCCTTTCATTGACTCTTCCTCAACGTCAAAGTCGTTTACTCCCTTTCCTCTCTGGCCGTGCCACCCTGGGCTTTGTCCTGTCTCCCTTATCCAACCTGTATACCTTGATCTACCATTGAACCCAACTTTGGCCATCATCCTTAATTTCTTTGCCCCACATTCTTTCTAGCACACCTGCCACTGATACTACCACCCACGCTCCCACTTCTGCTCCAGCCACATTGACCCTTGCCTCCACAGTCCCTGCTCTATCCATTCCTTTCCACTGGCATTTAAAACAGCAAGAAAAATAATCTCACATTCACTTCTGGGTCCTACCCTCTTTCCTTATGCTCTTCCCAGCCAAGAATCTGGAAAGAGTGGTCTCCCCATGCTGCCCCACTTCCTCATGTTCTGCTTCACTGAGGGCGGTGCCTGAGACTGTCCAACAGGACAGCCACTGGCCACCTGTGGCTACTTAAATAAAACTCAGTAAAAATTAAAATTTATAGAAGCCACCTTTCAAGTGCTGCATAGCCACAGGTGATGCAAATATAGAGCAATTTCATTGTTCCAGAAAGTTCTGTTGGACGGTGCTGTCTATGCCACTCCCAAATTGCTCTTCTTCCTGGTCTTCCTCTTTCAATAAGCAATGTCCCCATTCATCATATGATCCGAGCCTTTTTAAGGAGCTGTCACTGTGGATTCTTCCCTCTTCCATACTCCAGTGTGTACACTTCCATTCAGAGACCAAGCCTTGAAGGTTTTTCTTCCACCCAGGCCATCACATACTCCATCACCTACCCCGTTATACCAGCGGCTCACTGTTCAGTCCCTACATTCTCATTCTCCCTACAGCAGAATGGTGGGCTTTCCTCAAAGGCACAATCAACCTGGTGACTTCCTGGTTAAAGTCCATCCATGACTTCATCTGCCTGAGAGATAAAGGTCAAACCCATCGACAAGGAAGCAACCCTTTCGGATCACGTTCCTGATGGCTGCCCAACTCCTGCCCCATCTTTTGCCAGTCTCTGCTTGCTCTGCACACCCCAGCCACATGGGGCTTCCTATAGCCCCAAACACAGTGCCCCCTCCCTATGAAGCTATGGAGCAATCCCCTAGCTCACCCACATAACTCTTGCTCAGTCTATAGGTCTAAGGCAGACACCACATGGTTTCAGATCCACACCCCTGCCCCAATGCCAAGGCCAGGTTCAGTGGCTCTTCCACCTGTCCCCACTGCACCCATGCTGACACCATCAAATCTTGCCTCACCAAACTGATGCTCCACTGAAATCCCACTACCCATACAAGGCCAATCACCAAGGCCGAGAGTGTCGTGGAATCTGATTTCTTAGTTGACCCCTCATTAACAGTAATGGTGGTTAATCTTATTGGGTGCTGCAGGAAATGGAATCAGGCAATTGCAAAGACTTCTTTGATAAGCTGCTTTTAAGGAAAAGATGAAGCTATTGGATCCTGCTAGACGTGTTCTCTAGACTCTGACTGTGACCCATAAATGGGAAACAAAATCAATATCGTGGGTCATGACCAACTTCTTAAAGAGTACGGAATAGAAGAGAATACATACATATTAAGGGTACTGTTTTGTGAAATTTCTGTTTCGGCTCTATTAATGCATATGCATGTGTGTACTGGGCCATATGTAAAACTCATCTCTTGCTGGGGATCAGTCACAGAAGTTGAAAAATACTATTCTGGATAACGCCTGGCTGATTGATTATTCCTAGGGCCGACAGACAAACATGGAACTGCTTTACGGCACTATAAAATGATCTTAACAGTGTCACATTATATGAGCTCTCTAATTTTCCATTCTGACTTCAAGTGTCCCACAATTTTCATTATCATTTCAGAAATATTTTACAAATCTTTTTCATTTTGTGCTATCAAATTATTCTAAAGGGTAACTTTTTTTTTTTTTACTAGCTAGTTCGCATCTTCAGCATCTGTTCAGAGGTGCAGAGATTTCCTTAGAGCAACTCCACAGATGGGGGAGTCCCACCTTCCCTGGTCAGCTTGTAAGAGGACCCCCAGGAGGAGGGCTGTGCCCACTTACCTGGGTATGGTCCACAGAGGTCTGAACCCAGTAGGTGCTCAATAAATATTAGTTTGTTGAATGAATGTGTATGTGAAATGACTTTAACATTTACAGAAATAAGGGTCCCTGACTTCCTACCTGATGTTACACACTCCTTTATCCACCCAAATCAGGGTGGCAGGGGTGAACATTACGGTGCATATATACTTGGCCCTCCCGAGTAGAAGAAGAAGAAAAAAAAAATCAACATGACGATTACCCTGTGGTTACAGAGTTCTACAAGCCACTACAACTTGCAGGGAGTCCTAAATATTTTAGTTTGAATTCCTACCAAACTTGTTCTAATTGGGTATCTTCATACCTAGAGCATTTCTGTTTCCTGTAAGATCAAAATAAGATAAAAATGCCATTCAACTTTCCCTAGGTACACCAATATCCATGGATTGATAATGGTGGAGAGGATGCTGAGACCTTGTCCTGGGCATGGGAGGAAGGATCACAGCAGCCCAGTGGAAAATTTTGCTACAGGCTGAGAAGGGAAGTGAGGGGGTGCATTTGCCCAGGACTTGCCATTCCCCAGGGAGGACCTTATGAACGATCTAAGGGTGAAGGCTCTTCTTCCGTATATCAATTATACAGGAATTCATCTCATTACAAAAGTAACAGGCACATACATATTCATTCAAAATTTTAAAACATTTAGAAAATATGATTTATATATTCTTTACTCAAAGACAATAACATACCATGTTTGTGCTTAGCATTCTAATATTTTTCCATGTTTATACTTTAAAAACACTTGAGTATATAATATATAGACTTTTCTTCCCCCTCTACACGTCATGTGCCCTTTCTAAGTCTATAAATACTTAACCAGAATTTTAGAGGGGGCCATAAATCCTACTGGGATTCTGGATCATAATGGATGTAACTAATTCCCCGGCTGCTGGACAGTTGGGTGGTTGCCAATTTTTCATTTTTTACATTTTCATAAACATTTCTAGAGCTGAGTCTTTGTGCTAATCTATAGTGATACACTTAGGAGTTTAATTTTTACTCTAAAAATACAAACCATGGTTATTTCCCTTTGCATATTTGCTACAGGATAGCCGTTAAAGACCACTAATATTCAAGGGGAAAAAGTTACCCTGTTTTTGTCTTGTTCTTGACAAAGGGATACTCATAAAGCAACAGAGGTCTAGAGGGAGAAGTGTGGGGCATGCCTGGCAGCTGAGTTACCTGGTCAGCCTTTCTAGCTTCGCCTCAGCCTGTCCTAAGACCCAGGGAGAATGATGGAATATTCCTGTGCTCTCTCATTTTAAAAATGAGAGGGTTGACTTAATTCCTTTTATCCATACCAAACCTTGGAATGTACGCTCTATAGCATGAAGGTCACATCTGCCCCATCCTAGAAACCCAAAGTAAATAAACTCAATCAGTTTGGAAAAATTTAAACCGTACAAAGTTTCCATTTGTGAAGCGTTGTAAGAATGCCTCTCTGTCCCAGCTGGCTGCCCCATAAACAAAGCATTTCATGAGCTGCCCAGGGTTTGCTTAATGAGGGAGCCACGTTACACCATCAAATGCTTTTTCCCTTTGGTGTCATCACGTTCCCCTTCTTATGCCGCTGAGAATTCAGTGTGGCACAGAGTTTATATAAATAAAAACTTTGCAGTTTCCAGAGAGAAGCTAGGTCTAAACCCAGAGCAAAACATACAGATTTTAAGTTTCTCTTGTTTACTAATAGCTATTAAACTTCATAGAAAAAAAAAAAGACAAGCTCAAGAAATGGGACGAAGTCGCAGATTTTTTACTCACCTGGGCATAAGCATCCAATTCATTATTGAAGGAATAAAGAGAGCATACATACCCAACAAACGGAGGAGGAGGAACAGGACTCCCAGGGCGTAAGACTTGAGTTCGGGGCTGACTGTCCTACGTGCAGAGAGATGAAGAGGGAAAAGTTTTTTTTCACTCCGCTTTAATTAACAGACCCCAGAGTCATCCACCGCCATCCATCAGAGCCATTCTTTAGGAACTAATGTTTTTGTTTTGTTTTGGCTTTCTCTGCCTAAAATCTGAAAAGCAACTAACTGCAGTGACAAGATAAGTTTAAGAACTTAACAACACGCCTAATCTTGTCATTGGAAGGAAAACATGCAAATGCAGTCCCTAAAGTCTTCATTTAAAGGTGTTTTGCTTTTGCCAGGATAGGAAAACATCTTTAGTTGGTAGGATACATGTATTGGGGAAATATCAACTGGAAAGACCATTTCTCTTATGCTTCACAAACAACCAGCACCATGAACACCCTTGTCCTTCTCAGGCTATTTTGTGAAATCAGCCAGGCGAGCATGGTTTGACACCGTGGCTGGACTACTTGTAAAATAACCCATTCACCTATATCCAGTGTCAGTACCTTTTAAGTTGGAAAAGTATCTTCAGAGTCATGGTTCTTCTGTTTTGAAATGACCCAATCACCCTGGCTTTGGTTTATCTAGAATAGTCCCTTAGAATGATTCTCTTGCACATTTCTAGAATATTCTCAGAACATTTTCTGGGATGAGTGGGACAGTAGAGGTGGTTTGGAAATGACCATTCCAGATCAAGGGGCCCTCCCAGCTGATAACACATCTTTTTTTTTAAATGCCCCTTCCTCTTGAAACTAGTATTAATTCGATGCTTGCCCTCTCTCCTTGAGTCCAGGAATGATCTGTATGTTGTCCATCATGAGTTCATCATGAGCATATCGCAGTGACAATGGGCTGAGTAATATACAAGTGGGTGGATGGGTAGGCACATGTCTCCCATTCATGACCCAGGCTGGCTCCATCTCTAGTGGGGTGGTGAGGGAACGTGAAGGGAGACCTATTTGACGAACTACATGCACACCTGCTTCAGGTCATCCTGGACACCACTGGCAGAGAAACTTCCCCTTATGCCATTCCCATCCTAAGTCCCTAGGGGAGAGGGAGCAGTAGGTACACAATTATAACCCCTGGAAGGACTTGGCTAGGCCTAGAACCAGTCCAATGTGGCTCAGCCTTTGGAAACACCAGGAGCATTTCAATATGGCTGAAAGACCAGGAAGACCCATGCAACATAGGGAGGACCTAGGCAATCAATTCTATAGAAAATAAATGTTAGAAACAAAGTTACCACTGGATATCTAAGTCCACTAGGATACCTAATACCCAGGATACATAACCCGACTATGGATTTACTAGCTAAAATTATATTTTAACATGACCCCAGATGTCATTCATCTCACCATCCAATGCCATCCATCCAATGACCTACCAGTTGGTTCAAGCTCAGGTGGGCATGTCTTTGGCTTCTTGGTAGGGTGACCAGAGGACACCATCAAACCCAAAGGAACATGGATGTAGTTTTTATAATCTTTGCCCTATTTCTAAGATTTTCAGTGAAAACTAAAAATGTGTTATTCTTGGGGAAATGCCCATTTCTTCTCAATTATAAAGACTGTGATACGGGCCAGCAGGTCAAGACTTTATCTGAGTGATGGGAAAACCACTCTCTGGCTGATGAAGCCAGATACCTGAACAACATCAACGATGAGGTCAGTGTTTTTAGACAGAATGACAGCCAGTTCTCTTTAGAATGTACATGTTTCAAAATCTAAGTTCTTCAGATCTATTATTGGCTCCATGGTTCTGGTTTTCGCACATTCACTTGAAGGTACTGAATTGAAAGACACCCAAATAAAGGCAAATTCTCCTTCTCAAGAAAACGTGCTGGCATAATGAGCTAGAATACTTATCACTTGAAATTTGCTTTCCTTTCAGCTCTCATGTCACTAGGAATAAAATGAGCAAAGTGCTAAGATCTCCCATCATATCCTGTTGGGGAACCAGTTCCCAAAGGGGAGCCTTCCTTCTCAGGTCTAGTTATGCAGAAATGGAAGGTTCGGGTCTGAATCTTACTGAAAGGTCCAGGCAAGGTCAGGGATGGGGGCTCAGGTCTACAACTTATGAGCTGATGACCTTGAGAATACTGCTTAAACACTCTGAGCCTCCACCTCCCCATCTGTAGAAGGGGAATGCTAATAAGGATGTAAACGTGTAACTGAAACAGGAGCACAGTGCTGGCTCTGAAGAGGGGCGCAGTGGGGGTCAGCTTATGTCCTCACCTATGGGTGCTCTATGCGCCACAAGGGGACCATCACTCTGGGAGGGGGTAATGGCTGGCCTGCGCTTGGGCTGTGCCCTCGTCCTGTCTGCCCAGAACATCTAGGATGGTGAAACAGACTGTGATGGTGACAGAGTAAGGTGCAACCCCAGTCACCTCAATGGACCCAGTGTGCGGGTCTGTGCCTCCAGCAGGCCCCAGCAGACCATGGGATTATGAGGTGGCCGAGGCCCAGTCTAGGTCATGCAGGCTACCTGCTGCCAATCAAGTCAAAGGAATCAAATGTTTCCTGAAAATCTCCAATAGCTGTTTATCAAGCTAGGACTTGGAAGTGATGAAAATTTCAACTTCCTGTGTTGGCTATGCCAGTCCAAACAGTGAGCTGGCTTTTTTGTACAGAACTCATGGTGAGAGAAGAAAGGGAACTAGTCACTGCTAATGGTCATGAAGGTCATTCTTCCTGCACCTTGGTGCCTTTTGTGTGTGGCCAACACAATATAACTTCACAGGAATTTCTAATAATGAAGAATAAGTTATCCATAACGCAGCCACCCCAGACCCATACCTAGGAGCTGATGGGTTTTGTCCACTTGCATATTAAATATAATCAACCTCCATATATAATTTAAATGCCATAGTTCACTCCATAAATACTTTTCACATTCTTAAGAATTTTCATTATCCCAGTGAGCTATGGTACAGTATTATATTCAATTCATTATTCCAATTCAGATTTTTCTGCTATTATAGTTAACATTGTAATAAAAATCTGTCTGCACAGAGCTGTTTTTCTGGTAGAGAAGTATTTTCCTAAGTGGTGAGAGGTAGGGTTACCTCATAAAAAATCTGAACGCTTTTATGACTCTTGACTCACAATGCTTTAGTGCTTCTTTGAAAATCGGAGTGATTGGCTTTTCAATGCCACTAGCAGTATGCAATTTGACCACTGTTGCCATAGCCTGGCAAACACTCGCTGTGACTATTTAACACCGATTTCTCAAGTTTAGTAAGTACAGGATGGCACGTTGTTGTTGTTGCCTTAATGCTTCTGCACGTTAACAAGGCTTTGCTAATGACCTCGAGAACGTAAGCACTTTCCAGAAATGCTCTTCCTTAGGAATTCATAACTGAGATTGGGAAATGTGGGGGCAGGGGGACAAAGAGACAGAAGCTGGATAAAGCAGCTGGGGACGTGAGCTGGCACAGGTCACACTCAAGCACTGCATTCCTGCTTGTATTTCCAGCCCCTAGGAGTGAACTAGCCGCATCTCAGTAATGTGGGTCTGTGTTTGGTGTCACTTCTTGTGGTTCCACAGAGACACTGGGTTATGGAGCATTCCACTTCTGGGTTTCTCAAACAACTCTAGGTAACTTGGCAAATGTACAAGTTACTCAGAAGGTGACTCCACAGGTCACCTTGGAGGTACCTCCCCGAGCCCCCAGGACAGGTCCCAAGAGACAGGGAGCCAAGGACTATGGGTGCCCTCTCCAGCCATCTATTTGTCCAAGAGCAATCACTGTGGGCACAGCCATGGCCTCAGTGGGACCCACAGCATCGCAGGAGGCCAGCAGGACCAATGACGTCATTCCCTGGCCCCGATTCAGAAACACCTCTGAGGGAAAATGTGCCCAAGGTCATGTGGCTGGTCAGCGGCAGGACGGGAGCTGACCTCGAGGACTTGGCTAGTCCAATGCGACTTTTGTTTTATTCCAACAATGCTGCAATACAACAATGTGTATTCCAGTACAAATCGATGCAGGACCATGGTTCCTTTCAAAATCACCTGCAGGGTCTGCTCTTGGGAGGATATGAAAGTCTATCATTGCCCCTGGGCCACGCTTTCTGTTCTCCTGTGAGGTCCCTGGCAGATGTAACGGACCCTATCAGCCCGGGGAAGCTGGCTTCTGAGACGCACACAGTACCCGATGTTCTGGCCTCCTGAGGACCGCAAACGCCCAGAAGGTAGGCAGGGGCAGGGCAAGAGGTGAGCCCGGCTCGCAAGTCCCCAGGTCCGAGCTTACCTGATAAGGATGATGACCGAGGGTGTCTGTGCCATCGCCCCGATCATGCTGCACACACACATCACACACAAGAAGGTGAGGAAGGCCTCCTGGCACCCGGGACTGGGGCACTTTCCGGGAAGCACAGTCGTGTTCTCTGGCGGGACGGTCGTGAGGCACGCACAGCCGGTGAGATTCTGAAATGCAAGTGTTCAGACCTTTTAAGTGGGGGCAATCTCCTGTTTCCCAACCCCAAACCATCCATCAGCAGGAGCTGTCACAGCCTAATTATGCATTCTGTGGCATTCCATTAATTAGGCCTGAATAAACGAGTTAGCTTTTTAAGAAGGCTGCAAAACACATGCAAATAAAGGAATATGTACAGGGAGGAGAGCCCATGCCCCATCTCCTGTGTTTCATTTCCACATTCCAGAATCCCTCAATAAGCTGTACCCTAGACAAACGGGTCCCCCCCCCAAATACAATTAGAGAGGAAACTGTGCCTTCACAATATGATAAAACATTGCCAAATTAACGTTATAATTACTTGCCAATTTGTCCTCTCTTTTATGCAGTGATAATTACAATGAAGTGTATTAAAAGAAGTAAATCAGGTAACCTGCATATTGTTGCTGGTTCTAAGCCCAGTGTGGCAACTGGAACAAAGGACGTGCATTGTCATGCACCAAGTTGCTGCTCTTGTGGGGCCACTGGAGGGGGCAACTTAATGGGAACATTCTCCTGTGGCAGGGTAAGCCAAGAGGGCTAAGAGATGCCAGGAGCTTGCAGCAGACCACGCACGGGCAGCGAGCTAAAGCCCAGACCAGACACATTTATTAATACTTGATCCAAGGGCGGGGACGGGGGGGGAGGACTGCATTCCATTTGATCTTGCGGGTGGATTCTTGCCCAGCTGCCCGTGCTCCCGGGTGCAGTCCGGTCCCTCCTCCATCATCAGAGGAATTTCTGATGGCAAAGGGAGGAGCAGGGGCAGGGAGAGGCAGTGCCAAGCAAGCGCCAAGCCAATTAAGGTTCGATAATAATAGTGCAGAGGCCTTTAATGAATACAATCATAAATGATTCATTGCTTTTCTTCTTGGGACTGCTTGGCTTTCAGAGCACACGCCAAGGAAAATCCTCCCGAGGGTCAAACAAATCCCCTTCGGCTTTCACATTCCTCCTGCTTGTCTTCGTTCCTCTCCATCCTCCCTGTCCCTTCTCTTCCCAGAGAACACAGCAAGCGTGGAGGTTTTCCTCATTCCATCAAGCCACAGGGGATGTTTCAGGGGTGTCCAAGGGCCCCCCCACCCCATCAGGGCCACCTGGTATGGCTGTGCTCCGCCCAGGGGCTTCTACTCATGGGGCAGAGGTGTGGGCAGACAGGGTGTGGGGCTGGACCTTTCTTCCTAAGCGTTGTGCCCGGAGCACGTGCCTCTGTGTAAATGGCCTGGTCGCAGCACCCCGTGGCGTTTACTGTAATTCCCTCAGAGGTGCTGGAGCCTTGCCCTCAGCCCCTTCCCACACGCCTCGGCCTGGGGGCTTCTTAGCGCTCCTGGAAAAACCTCCTCCTCCTGGGAGGTCTCCCCTGCTGAGCCGGCTGTGAACCAGGGTCCTCTGTGGGCCCTGAGGAGGCGGCGGCACCTCCTTCTGTGAGGAGGACCGAGTCCGAGGCACTTCAGGAAGCCCACGCACAGCAGGTGAAGCTTAGCAGATGGCTTTAGAGCACATCTGCGAATGAATCTTCCCCTGCGTTTACCAGGAGGCAGGACTTCTCCTCACCTAGAACTTAAAATGTCCCTTCTCTCCCTACTCAGGGGAGGAAACGTCCCCCCCGCCAGACACCCATTCCCCCAAGCTCCCCCCCAGTCCGGCTGGGCTGGCTCCTGTCCCCTGCAGGCAGGAGTCCGATCCTGCTAAACTCTCTGGGGGCCTCCATTATCCTGATCCCACCATCCACTTTTCTCTTACTGGAGCCACCTAGGAGCATGTGCCCATGAAGCACTCTCCTGGTTTACACAGCCCCACAGCCCATAATCCTCCCGGAGCCACCCGATTCGTCCTGCCCCAGGGCTCTGAGCACGTTACCACCTCCAGGTGCAATCCGGGAACAAACGCCCGGAGCCGGATTCTGCACTGTCAGCTCGGCACTACTCCGCTATTTCCCTAGAATCCCCTTCCCTGCAGGGATGGGAGCTGGACAGGGGCAGGGCGGGATCTGGGTGGGGAGACATGGGTAATATTTAGAAGGCTGAAGTTAAGCAGAGGCCACTACCCTTCAGAAGGTCAGACACGGGGAAGATGTCACATCTGTGGAGGTGCCCACAAGGGACCGGTTGGCCCTAGCATCTGTGTTCACACACGCCCTCGTTTCTGTGTGCCCTGCTGACAACAGGGGCCCCGAGCCCACCTCTACTGATGTGGCTGTCTGCCCGCTGACATGGCCAGCACCCCCTTCGTCTCTCTCAGCAGCCATGTGAACACAGCTTCTTGGGATTTTCCCACAAGCCCCCACGTACCCACCTGAGCAGGTGCTTCTGGGGATGGAGTAACTGTGCTCCCATCATTCATCTCACTCCTCCCAGATTGTAATTCCCCAACTCTCCCGTGTCCACAGTAGCTCTGATTCCCACACTAAATTATTTCCAACATACTTGTGGGTGCTGTTTTCCTGACCAAACCCTGACACATCCCCCCACCCCAACCTCCTTTCCCTCTGCATCTCTTGCCTGAGAAGTGGTACCCTATTAGCTCTCTGGAACCCTTACTCCCATGTCCGATCCCTCTTCCTCATGACTATGAGACTAGTGAGGCCAGACACCACTGTGGTTTTGCTCCCTAATTTATCCTCAGCTCTAGAGGACAGGGCTTGGCTCATGACAGGGAATCAAGAGCTATTGATCAAACAAATGAACAGATCTCAAGTTCTATTCATTTCACCGTATCCTAAATCCTTCTCAAACCCTCAAATCCTTCTGTGTCCGATTCCTGCAGTAGCCTGTGAGCAAAGAGAGGCCCGGGTCCTGGGGAGCTGAGAACCACATGGACCCAAAGAGTGCTCAGGTATAAATGAGGAACAGGCCCTTCAGGGATGACTCTGGTCCTGCTTCATCAAGCACCCTAAGAAGTGAGCTCCGACTCAGCCTCTTAGCAATGTGATGTGAGTACTGGAACTGAGTGATCAGGGCCAGGACCTGGGGAACGAACCATGTGACTGGTGAGCTCTGTTTAGTTTAGAAAGTAATCTGTAACTAGGACCTATGCTCAGTCACATATTTTTGCCCAATACCTGGACTAGGGCTCAACTGCATTATATTTCCCATGAAAGGAAACTGCCTGGCTCCTCTCTGCTCTAAGAAATGGACCCACTCTGGATTCGGTCTGTGCTCCTGCCCCTAATGGAATGGGATCCAAATGAGACATCTTTCTCCCAGACCGTCTGACACAGTGATGGCCTCGCCCTGCCTGGTCCAGGGGGTGGACGTGTCCCTGAAGCCAATGTCCTGGGAATGGAGCGAGTGGACCACAAAGCTGAGGCGCCATGGGGTCGGCAGCTGAGACAAAGGGAGGGAGGTGACAGTGCGTGAAGCCAGGGAGAGGGAGGAGACAAAGACAGGCCAAGGGCAGCTTCGGGCTGACTGGACAAAAATGAGGCACTCGTAGGGTCATTAACACCAGGAGAGCAGAAGTGAGAAATACCACCAGTGAAGACGTCAGCTTGCTGGTGCTCAGAAGAGAAGCCAAAAATGGGTGGGTCCCGCCCAGAGATTCTGGGCAAACCTGTATTTACTTATTGAGATTTAACTTATTTGAGAAGAGCCATGGAAGAGGCTGGGGAGGAGGTAAGCCAGAGGGTCCGAGCAGGGACTTGGATGGGTCTCCTTTTTGGGCAGGTGACTCGGTCTGACACGATGACCAGGAACCACTGGGTGGTCCCACCATCTGCAGGGGGCGGTGGCAGCTGGGACTTCCTGCGACCCTTCCAAGAAGGAATCGAAGGGAACATGCAAAGCCTGTGGCCATACGGCAAGAGATGGGGAACATCTTTCATTTGGACTTAGGTGACATGAGAGATGGGCCTGGATGTCACATGCTAAAGGAGCTGCGGGGACTCTCCGGAGGCAGCTGTTTGGGAAGACATGTCCATGTGTGGTGGGAACAACCACAGATGAGCACCACACATCTTCATCTTTGCCATAATTAAAACAGGCGACTTTCCACTGATGCGGTTTCAGACTACTGTCCCAAACAGAAAGTAGGGGGACAGCCCTTCTGCTGGTATTAACCAGGCATCTACATGGGGACACCTCAACTTGCAAATGCTCGGAGCAGCAAGAAGCTGGAAAATACAGAGCAGACCTGGGTGTGACAGAACAACCCACTCTACTGAACGGAGGATAGAGGCTGGGATCCGAATTCTCACCCTATCTGGGGGCAACAGTCCCATCCAGCCAGTCTCAGATGGGTCTCAGAATTCACCTGTAGACGGCCACTGCCTGAGTGAAGTGGTAAATCCAAAGCTCTCCTGGGCAGTCCCCGATCTATTTAACCAGCAAGAAAGTCCACCAGGCTCCAGGAGACTGGTTTACCACTCCTGACCTGGGAAATGCCCTGTTTCAAAGGAATGTCTTCCCAGTTCGCCATTCGGTGGGAGGGAATGCAGTCTTCTCCGTCTGGTGTCACGTATTGAGATGGGAGGGGTGTGGTGGGGGTGGGGTCTGGCTTTCCCGGAAATAAGTGCATCCTGATGGATCACGCTGACCGTCAGTTGGCCACTGTGCTCACAGAGAAGCCGGGATGGCAATCTTTGGAACCAGAGCTGACCAAGAGGACAGAGTGGGGCTGACTCAGAAATTCTACAAGAACTTGTCCTACAGACAGACGTACCCCAGGTACAACGTGACTGATGTACAACAGCAGCCACTACTCTGTTTGCAAGAGCTAAAGTTGTGCAGCGAACTGAATCCTCATCACAGGGACTGGTGACATAGGCTCCAACAGATCCCCACAATGGAAGAATACGTAGCTGTCAAAAAGGCAGGAGCATGTTCTTTACGTACAGATGTGCAAAGAACACCAGTGTAAAGTATTAACAATGAAAACCCCACACACGAGGTACAGAATAAGAAAGACCTTAGAGATGCATTAAATTCTAATCAGATAAACAAGAAACTAAAAACAGTCATTACTCTACTTGGCAGAGTGGTGGGTTGAACAGCAGGTGACCAGAAGACCGCAGTGGAAAGGAGAATTTCTGTTTTTTGGGTTTTTTTTTTTTAACACTTTTTGATTTCTGAACAATACGAATATATCATCTACTAAAAAAAATGAAGAACTCAAGAACATTACAAAATAAAGAGGAAATCAATGAAGAAGAGTAGCACAGAAACTGAAAATGGTACTTCTAGACACACTTAGTCATTAATTTTTAGACTGAGAAATGTTTCCATTCATATAGAACGGGGATAAATAATTACAATAAAGCTGGAGACCATGAAAATAGAAAAATTACTCTTTAGAATCTCGGGCTAATTTTCTATTGATGCAGGAAATCATAAGCATGCTATTTTGACAGCTCACATTACAAGGAAAAAAAAATATTTCTCAGCAGTGTTTCAAAAATACTGGCAAATAAACTTGTTTGTGTTTGGGTCTTTTCTCCACACATGTAATACCGATGCAGCAATTGCTATTAATGGTACAAATAAAACTGATTTCTAGGTTGAAAGATGACTTTTCCAAGGGGACGGGGACGGGGGTGATGAGGTTAGGTGTACTGACAGCCTGATGTATTGAAAGGCAGAGAGGTACTCCCAACATTCTAGAATACCCTTTCTGGTTTTCTTTCTGTAATGTATTCAGTTCCTAGACAGAAATGACAATTTCAATTAAAAGCCGGGCCCTCGTTCTGTAGTTGGGGGGGGGAGGAGTTTGCCACCGAGTGCTGAGGAGTGCACTGCCCTTATGGGGCTACCTGTGAAACCTCTGATCCCTTGTGCATGACAGCCTAATAAGGGAGGGACAGATGGGGACATTTTCCTCCCAGCAGCAATGTGCTGCTACGCGTCCTAGACATTTACAATTCATTCCCTCATGATTCGGCCAAGTCCCTCAGACCCTCTCCTGTCATTCATTACTGTCCTTTTGTAGCTTAGACTCTCTTCATCGCATTGGCCCAACCCAAGCTGGTATTTTTAGGTAAAGACCTCACAGCTCATCACAAAGAGCACCAGCAACCCACGTGCCTCAAGGCAAAGGGGATATTGAAAAACTGCAAGAAGAAATATACTCTCATGTTCCCTTTCAGGGTCACTGGCTGAAGGATAATGGCCAGGGAGAAACATCCTGGGATGAAAGTAAGACCTCTGTCCACCTTTCGCTCCCATAACCTGTAACGCAGGTGCCAGAGCACATCTGGGCAGAGCCTTAATTATCTCCTGCAGGAGGGGAGGAGAGGGCTGGTCTTCGGGGAGCGGCAAGGCCCACGCTTTGCTCCAGCCACCTCGGGAAGGAAGTGTGGGCAGAACACAGAAGGGGAAGCGTGTGGCTCACGCTGGGGCATCGGGAATGTGCACTGGGCCCCTATGCTTCTCCCTCTTTCTATCTCTCTGCCAAACGGAACCTGTCCCCAGAGCACAGGGTCCAAGTCTCCCCACCACCCCCAGGGCACATACACACAGAGCATGCTGTAATGTCCCCCTGTGCCTCTCCACTGCCAAATACCCACTCATCCTTCACGGGAAGGACCCCGCCATGGCTCCTCCTCTGGGTGGAAATATCTGCACACCTCCTTTCCAGCCTCGCCTGCCCCGAACTAATTCCTGGTTCCCTCCAGATTCACGGATCTCTCCACATGTCTGCTTCTTTCTCTTAGAATGTAACCACCTATTCTTAAATGTCGGGTTATTATTTTTTTAATAAAAAAGCTTTCTCCTTATTGAAAAAGGGATGCATGCTCATTTTGGACAATTTGGTAATATGCATAAAACATGAAAGAAACATATAAAAATTAATTGCTTGGTCCATAGCCAGAGGTAATGTTCTGTGAACAGCTAGCTATGTATCTTTTTATAAAGATCTTTCCTGCAGAAATAGCCAAACTATGGAAAGAACCTAGATTTCCATCAACAGATGAATGGATAAAGAAGATGTGGTATATATACATATATACAATGGAATACTATGCAGCCATCAAAAGAAATGAAATCTTGCCATTTGCAATGACGTGGATGGAACTAGAGGGTATTATGCTGAGCAAAATAAGTCAATCAGAGAAAGACAATTATCATATGATCTCTCTGATATGAGGAACTTGAGGGGCAGGGTGGGGGGTCGTGGGGGATAGGGAGGGAAAAATAATGAAACAAGATGGGATGGGGAAGGAGACAAACCATAAGAGACTCCTAATCTCACAAAACAAACTGAGGGTTACTGGGGGGTGGGAGGGTAGGTATAGGGTGGATGGGTTATGGACACTGGGGAGGGTTTGTGCTTTGGTGAATGCTGTGAAAGGTGTAAGCCTGATGATTCACAGACCTGTACCCCTGGGGCTAATAATAATAATAATAATAATAATAATAATAATAATAAAGATCTTTCCATGTAGAGATACACATTTATTTTTCCTTTTCTTTACTAAAAGGGATCATAATCTGTACATTGTTTTACAATATGCTCTTTTTACTTAATAGCTTAGCTGTTGCCCACAGGTGTTCCTTTGTACACAATTCTTCAGTACGCTGCATCTCATTTCCTAGTAAACATGAGCGCCTACCTTTCCAGCTCTGTATCTCTAATGCCTAGTCCAGGGCCATAGATATATATTAGATATTCAGGTTGACAATGTCCTAGTTGGGACCGATTTCAGAATATTCACGTCTTCTGACAAACCACTGCCTGAATGAATACAGACTTTTAAATCAGTTCTAGGAAACAAAGCCAGCCTCTACAAGAGAGCTTGCAAACTCCAAACCTTTGAGGGCAAGACAGGAAGCAGAGAAGAAAACTTTCCAGGTGTGAGGGGTGGCCAGGGGCGGAGACTGTGGCTAAGGGGGATCAGATGTCTTGTCTGTAAGCCATTTCTCAGCTCCAGCCAACTGCTGCCCTATGGGGTTGCTGGGGCAAGTCCCTTCTTATCCAACTTTTATAGAGAGGCCACGAATCCCGATTTGTGTATGAAATGCACAGACTGTTTCAACCGTGGTTCAGACCCCAATAAGCCCACTTATGGGGCAGAGATGGCATATGAGCAATCCGTTTGTTCCTTCTGTAAGATGCTAATATGGCCCCTCCAGTCACGAGTGTGGTTTCTCCAGGACTTGAATACATAAAGGTGGGAAGGAAAAGGACACCTAAGGCTGGATGCTCAGTGTCAGGTCAGACACTGCTTCTAGAAAGGTACAATTTTAGGAACCCATCCCTTCTCCTGGAGCAGTGGTTCTCAACTGTGGGGGATTCGGCCCCCAAGCAGTACCTATGGAAATATTTGGAGATACAGGTGGTTTCACAAATAAGCAGGGGTTGCCACTGGCATCTGATGGGTAGAGCTCAGGGATTTTGCCGAACATCCCGCAGTCCCCCACGACAAAGAACGATGCAGCCCCAAATGTCAGCAGTGCCAAGGTGGGGACACTCCGGAGGGCAACAGCGATTCTCAACTCTGTTACGTACAAAAACGCTT
Organism: Ailurus styani; assembly: GCA_002007465.1. Taxonomy (NCBI): domain Eukaryota; kingdom Metazoa; phylum Chordata; class Mammalia; order Carnivora; family Ailuridae; genus Ailurus; species Ailurus styani. The sequence goes on from LNAC01000581.1 coordinate 593,791, forward strand.
GGCAGGGGGAGAGCTTTAAAAAGTTCGTGATGCCTGGCTCCTACCCCATAACAAAGAAGTCAGAGTTTCTAAGGATGAGGCTCAGGACTCAGATTTTAAAAGTTCTCAAGCAATCCTAATATGCAAGCAGGACTGAGATCCATGAGAAAAAACAACAAACTTAATGCACGCGTCCATCACGGGCACCCCCCGCCCTCCACAGAACCAACTGGGAGCTCTGCTCAAACAGGTGCGAGACACACATCTGTTGCCTGCATGGGGAGACAGACAGTGGTCCATCATTAGTCAAACTGCGGTGCTGGGCTTCGATGGACTTTCAACGTTCTAGTGGCGGCTGATAGAAGTCTTTTTTTTTTTTTCATTTTTTTTTGTTTTACTCAATTATTCAGTACATCAAAAGGCTACAACTTCCAGCACTCACTCAGCAGCATACCAACGCGCTTTCCACTGGAATAATTACTTCTGAGAGTGAGAGGTACAGAAACAATCTGGACGACATATTCGTGCCAAAGGAAGCTTACGAAATTAACTCGCAATCTTTTTTGTCACCCCTCCTGGTCATATGCAATGAGAAGAATTAGAAATTGTATATTAAACGCAGGCCTGGAAACTGCCATTGCTCTCACTCACAGAGATGGGAAATAAGGAAATAAGAAAACAAAACCCAAACCAGGGCAGCAAGGCAAGTCTAATAGGAAACTACTAACGCTAACCAGATTCCCCTGTAAACAGAATTACTCGATTGGTGACTTATTCACATTTAATCAAGTTAGGGGCAATCTTCACAGGTTCTGATGGAAGCTGTGAGTGGCTGAGGGACGAACAGGGACTGGAGCTTTACCACTGAAGTCTGCACCAGCCAACCTCCCCGCCTGCCAATTGCTATTTGAGGGAGGAGTATTCTCAGCCGTGGTTCCCTGGGGTCAGCACCAGGGGGCGGGGATGGTGGTGGGGGGAGGCCTCCAGCCAGGTGTTCAGGAAGCCTGGAGCCTTTATCCAGAGCCGTGGCTGGCACTGGAAAACCAAGGATCCACAAGAGATCCCCATCCCTGGATGCAGGAGTGAACAACATGTTCGGATGGGGGTGGGAGGGTCAGACCTTGCCGGACGGAGCAGGTGCAGGAGGACTCTGCTAATGTGGCCCTGGAAGACCTGATGGGCGGGGGAGGAGAACGAGCATGCATCTGCAGGGCTTAAGAGAGGACTCTCCTTGCTAAAAGGAGCAGCACGTGCCTGGGGGTAAGGGAAAGCTGAGTGTGTTGGGGAAAGCCCCGAAGTTCAACACAGCACGTCGTTCTTCAACAGGCGGGAGGAGTGGGGAGGTTGAGGCTGGAGAGGCGGCAGGGCCCGCCGGTGCAGGAGGAGGGTCCTGACTATGGAGCATGCACGAGGAGGTTTTTTCAAGGAGGAAAAAGGTGAGAATCCCAAAGAGGTAAGTCACCGGGTCAGAGGAAGACACTGGGGTTGGTTTCGGACAGATGGACAGACCCACGTCAATGCCAGTGCCACCACGTTCTGCATGACCTGGGGCAAGGGACTAGTCTGTAATCAGGGAGTAAAAATCATGCTTCCACCCTCAGGCTACTGTGAGGATGGGTGAGGTAAGACGCACAGGGCTGGGCGGGCAGGCAGGGGGCAGGTGGCGGAGTGGCTGCACTCACACCTGGACCCCTGGAGAGCCAGAGGCCTCCAGCAGGCGGTGAAGGAATAATACGAGAAGGAAAAGAGGGCAGAGGGCAGAGGAAGCCTTCAGTCAGTCCATGGAGAAGCTTTTCTGGAGCTCCGAGACAAGAAGGAAAGTAGGAATGAAGGAGGGAGTAGATGCACCAGGAATAAAACCCACCACTTGGCATTTTCTCAAAATACTGCAGCAGAGATTGAGAAGACTGAAATTGCTTTTTGCTCAGTTTTGGACGGTGGCCTGAGATTTCTTTGACTGTAGGCCAAGCTGTCATGGGCCGTGAGTGACAGGTGGAAGGCCTGTTGCCTGGCCTGCGCGAGCTCTTGGAAAAGTTCACTGCTGTGGTGAGCTCTAGAGTTACGGGTGTTTGGAAGGCTAGATTGTCACAAGCGCCCCTTTCCAGGATACACATGGTTCTGTGTACCCAAATCCCTCATTCATCCCGAGATCTGCCTCCATGGGGAAGAAATGTGACTCTCACCCAGCCCCGGGGGCCGGAGCTGTCTCAGTCTCTCAATAGTAATTGCAGGAGGAGAAGCTCTCTGCTTTGTGGACAATATGAGGCCTCCAGTAATGTGAAGAAAAGGCAGGTGTCTGGTGAAGAAAGGGTATGTCCAGAGAGAAGCAGAGAAGCTCACTATCCAGTAATTGCATTCCACAGCTTGCTGTTTCAGCAGCTGGAAGCAGTCATGGGCTTGGTTAGGCTCTTATTCAATAAGACTCTTGCACATGCAAGATCAAGGGAAATGCAATTTTTATGACAATTTTTTTGGGGGTGGGTCAGAGAATGCTCTGGAATAGAGACTTGTTTGGTCTCAGGACAACAGCCTATACAGAGTCCATTTAATAATTCTTGAAACCGGACAATAACTAAAACTGATTTATATAACTTTCTGGATATTAAAATGTTAATAAAATTGTTGTCATGAAAATGAATAGCCTGTATTTTAACCATTCACAAGGCCTCATCCCTTTTTTAAAATTCATTTCCACTCACATAAAGAAATTGCTTTATCATCTAATTAAAAAAAAATCAGTTTCTCTCCCCACCCGGCTCCCCCCACATGGTGATTTATTTTCTTTATTGAAAAATGTTAATAACTGGCCAGGAATCTAAATGTTAAAAGCAAAGAAAAATGAAATCTTTGGAGATGAAAATAAGTGATCGATTTTTCTTCTTTTAGAGAAATTGTTGCTCCCAAAAGACGCAGAATATGGAAAGGAGAAACAAGTAATTACAATTCTAAATTCCTTTAAAGCAGCCACTCAACCCTCTTCTTCTCATCTTTCTCTTCATCTAGACATTCCTGGACATTTCTAGAGCACGTCTGGATGCCAGCCCTCACTGGGGAAACTCACAGATTAGAGCAGATGGCAAATACTTTTAGCAGATCACTGCAGTGAGATGAGAGAGCAGCCTCCAGTGGAGACAGGGTCCGAGAACTGCAGAGGCAAGAACACCAAAGATAAAGCAGGGAAGGGATGGCTTCACAGAGAAGGGGGAATTCTAGGAGGGTACTGACGGGTGAATAGGAGTTGTCCAAATGGAGAGAGAGGGATGAAAAGACATCTGTTGTGTTGGGGAAGCTGAATACCACAAACTAAAAGAAAGCACAGCTGAAGAGAGTGGCTGAGGACGGACGTATGCTGAAGACAGAAAGCCAGAGCAGCGGCTAGATCTTATCTTGTAGGTGACAGGGTAGCACAAGAAGAGGTCCTCTGTGGTGTTACAGAGGTCATTTTGGCTGCAGTACAGAAGATGGACCAGAAGGGGGCCACCCTGAGCTGTGAGGCCAGATAGACAACTACCACTCTGGTCCAAGCAGGAGACCAGGAGGGTGCGCACCAAGGTGGTATGGACATGGATGCAGAAGACAGGCCACTGTGAGACAGCCCTGGAAGGTGGGATCAGCAGGACTTGATGACCAGTCCCTTAGCTTCAGGTTTTCACACAGAGCACGAGAAAAACTGCAGGGTGATAGCCAAGTGGACAATTCATGCTGCGAATGAAAAACCAACCAACCAACAAGACTCAGGCTGATAGCCAATTGGACAATTCATGCTGAGAATGAAAAACCAACCAACAAACAAAACGCAAAATCTCAAAAAACCAAAAAGCAAAACAAAACAAAGTTTAGTGGGGGATGGAAAAAGGTGGGAGGTATCCAGTTGACAACAAAAAGGCGAAGGGAACTGAGTAAGGGAGAGGTTAAATTAGTGTCAGTCTCAGGCTTGGAAGAAGTCTTCTCTGAAAAATGGTTTTCTAGCCTTCTTTACATACTTCTGTTGATGGGGAGCTCATTACTTGTTAGGTCAGGCTGTTTCACCCTTGGTGAGCACCTTGAACCACAGTCTTTTTTTCTCTGGCTCCATATGTATAGCTGTCTTTGACATTTTTACTTTCAGTGGCTCCATGACACTTTCTAGAAACCTACTTGATTTAGCAGGAAGGCCTGAATGAGCTGGCATTCCTCCCATCCTGCTGACGGGGGATCCTCCACCAGAGTGTGGTGGAGTCTGAGAAAAAGTCACAGTGTAGGCACACAACAGAATGTGTGTGGTTGCCCACCGCTGCCCCTGACCATGGGTTTTAAGCTACTCTGGCTGCCTGAGTCCCCCACCCCATCCCATCCCGTCAGAAAATCATCGATACCGTGCTGTTGCAGCCAGCAAAGCAGGCAGACAGGTAGGTGACGCCATCCGCCCCACACACTGGAGTAAAGGAATCAGTTTGGCATTCACAGTTTTTATTGCAGGGCGAGTAGGGGTCCAGGGCCGAGCCAGGTGCTGAGCTGGAAAAGAGAGGAAATGTGGAACCCATCAGGGGAAGGGCAACTTATGTTGGATCTCCCCAGTGACAATCTTCTGCCCGGCACCCCTTGCTTTTCCTCCTCCAATCTCACCCCTCCCTGTCCTGCAAGGACCAGCCCAGCATCACTGCTGAGAGCCATGCACAATGCTCCCAGAAATGGAAGAAGCCTCTTCTTTATCATTTGCACCAATGTGCCCTCTGGGCTGGAGGCAGCCCAGACTCAGCTCGGAGCCGCCTCCTCCGTGCCATTGCCCATGATTCCTGCAGCTTCAGCCCATCCCCCCTTCCCTGACCCAACACCACCACAGGCAGACTCCCTGCCCTGCCCTCGGGTCAGTCCCCCATCTCTGTTTGATCCCTCCTCCCAGCAGGCAGCAAGCCTCGTGATGCTTAACACATCACTACGACTAGCTGGATTCAATAACTATCGTCTGTTTGATTGATTCAGCTTCCTGAGAAAAATAACACAAGTTACTTTAAATTTCCTTTTGTGCCATTAAAGGCACAATTACCTAGAGCACGCAAACTGCAAAGGGGAAAAGGATGGAGTGGGTGTTTTTAGCTCCGTGAGAGAGGAAGCGTCTCTTTCCAAAACCATTATTTTCAGCTGAGCCTCCTAGGGTTCAGAGCACTTCAGAGTAAGGACGAACACGGTAATATCTGACAATTTACGTGCCAGGCACTGTCCACGGTACTGCGCATGTTATTGTACTTATTCTCAGTGTGACCCCGTGGGGTTGACAGAGAAGGAAACTGAGGAAGAGCCAAGCTGAGTCGCCTGCCCGAATAGATCTAACTTGTACATGGGAAAGCGGGGGTGGGGAGGGTAGGGACTGGAGCTCTACCAATTTGGGCAGAGTTGACAGTTGGATTATAGGCTCTGAGTGTTTTTTTTTTTTCTTTTTTAATGAAGAAGAACTTCATTATCGTAAGACCCTGTGCTTTGAACCACTACAAGTTTACTACTTGAGAGCTGGCACAGAAGGCTGGCGGTCTCTCTCTCCAAATGCTGTTATTTATGGCATGCGCACACCAGAAGGTGTCACATTTGGGAGAGGGAGGAACGGGGGCTGGGCTGGCGTGGGGGGCAGAAGAGGCCAGGGTGGTGGTAAAGGGGATAGAGAGGCACACGGTGTCTGTGCATGAAAACACAGACCACCGCCCCCGCCTGTGTTCTCCTCTTTAGCCTGCTTGACCCTGTCGGGGCGCAGATAAGCCTAGCTGTCCTGTATCTTCTGGAAACAGGACTACAGAAGAAAGCCTGATAGCCTGCCTGGAGGAGGAGGCTGGCATCCTGCAGGATGACACTGCTGCAGCCTTGATGCTCCAGACTGATCCCCAAACAGCTTCAGAGTTTCACAGAGAAAGGGGGACAGCTGTTGATGGTGGACACGTAAGCACTCTCCGCCGCTCCCTCTGGAGCAATTCTGACTGGACTCTAGGCTGAAATCTTGGGATGATAACTAGAAAAAAGGTGTCCCATAAGAACCAACTTCTTCCTCCTTTCTCCTTTTATTCCCCATCCCCTTCTCTTATCAATACCCACTATGGGGGAGACCCTATGACGACTCTGGAGCCTGATGATATAGCTTCCAGTAATTTCCAGAATGACTGAAATCTATTCTTTCATTTAAGGCTGAATTTTAAGGGGCACCTGGGTGCCTCAGCTGGATGAATGTCCCACTCTTGATTTCATCTCAGGGTCGTGAGATCGAGCCCCACAATGGGCTCAGAGCTGGGTTTGGAGACTGCTTAAGATTTTCCTCTCCCTCTGCTCCTCTCCCACTTCTTTCTCTCTCCACAACTCTCAAAAAAAGAAAGAAAAAAGCAGAATTTTAAAATAAAATTCATCTGTATTATCTATCTTCAATTATTCTTAAAATCAGATGCCAAAAATGGAAATCGGAGTACTGCGGGGAGTGTCTCCCCGGGCGCTCCCGCTGAGTGGAAGGGTCTGAGCTCTCCACTTGGGACTCTTCAACCCCAGGAGGAAGACACAGGAGCATCTCCGAACCCTCCACTCGTGGTCACTCCCCAGGACAAAGCTGGCTCCGCTACCCCCCACCCCCATGGAGAAAGGGTCCAGGCATCCCCCGGGCAGCCAGGGGCGGAAGCGGACACTTCCAGGACTTACGTGTTTCCATAGGGAACAGTAACCCCAGCCACGGGGCCCGTGTCACAGCCCAGGAAGAGGAAGGAGACGTAGCAAGCTGTGGACACCAGGTTGACGAGCATGGCCATCCGAATGGCCCCAAGGGCAGAAAGACTGAGCTTCTTCACTAGGAGACCGCCCAAGAAGATCCCCAGGCAGGCGCAGGGGATTGCCGTCATCCCTGGGAGAAAAACAGAGGGGTGGGAACCGTTAGCAGGGAACGCAGGGCCCGTCCACGCAGACCGAGGGGTGCCAGGCCAGGGGCTGAGTCCCCAGCAGGCCAAATTCCCAGTGACCCCCACTGCCGTGTTGCCTCCTCCAGGCTGCCTCCCAGTCTCCACGAGGGGCCTTATTTCTGCCCTCCGGGAACTCACAGAAAACTAGCGGAGCCGGATGTGGAAACACTCAGTTATGGGGAGTCCAAGTACATACATCAGTCTTGCTAAGGAAGGCATCCTCATGGGAAAGACTCGGCTGGTGTGGGAATGACACGAGACAAGGACAGATAGACTGGGAACACGCACGTGCCTTTTAAGGGGAGTGACTATCACGGAGCACTCACGTGCTCTCTGCATTTTTGAGGTGCTATGGGAAAGGGGACTGAGGATCATTTGGGGATTTTCTCCCTTTTCCTCATGAGCCCAGGAGGGCTTCATGGAAGGCTCTGGTGGCTGTTTGAACAAAGGTCCCAGCACTCACCAGCCTGCGGAGATGGCGTTTTAACCTGCTCCCAGACCTCTCGGGAAGGAGCATCCATCCAATCAATATGTTTTGTAGCCCTTGGTGAGTAATTGGCATAAAATTTTCCCCCTCTTATAAACAGAGCTATCTGCAAGGCAGCAAGGACCATAAACCTGTTGTTTCTGATTTTCAGAGACTCGTGGAATTTTAGAAGGACCAAATGATCTAAGTGTTCCAATCTCCCGTTTGGCTTTGCTCTGCCCTGATTTGCTTCATCTAAAACTCAGCTTTAAATTACAGTGCGTCATTTATCCACCGTGTAGATGGTGCATGGCCAATTTCCCAGTCTAGGCTGTCTCCTCCTTGCCAATCAACAGACCTCTAGGTCAATCGACTACATCAACCAGCTGGTATGTGCTAAGGGAATGCAAATTAATTTTAATATTAGGGGAAGAAAAACATAATCAGGAAGGCTGAGCTCTGCAAGAAAATAGCACAAGTCACATTTAAATAAAACATAGGATATCTCTGTATTATCTGACACTCTTGGAATACCTATGCTTGGTTTTCTCTGGTTTGGGGTACAGAAATGACCTCCATGGGGCACCTGGGTGGCTCAGTTGTTAAGCGTCTGCCTTTAGCTCAAGTCATGATCCCGGGGTCCTGGGATCCAGCCCCACATCGGGCTCCCTGCTCAGTGGGAAGCCTGCTTCTCCCTCTCCCACTCCCCCTGCTTGTGGAATCCCCTCTCTAGCTGTGTCTCTGTCAAATAAAACCTTTAAAGAAAAAAAAAAAAAAAAGAAAAAACAATGACCTTCATGATCTAGCCCCCACATGCCCGCCATACAGCCCCCCAGGCTTTGCACCTGCTGGTCCCTTTCCTGGGACATTCTTGTTCTGTGTCTCTCCTTGGCTGGCCCCGTACCCCCTTCCGAGATGCCTTCCCAGACCACAGCAACTAGAGTGGTCCTATACTCCACCCAGGGGCTCCCTATCATTCTTCACCCCATTTTATTATCTTCATTTTTGGTCTTGTTTCTTGTTCACTCTCTCCCTCCTGAAATGCAGCTTCCCCAAGCACAAGAACCTTTTCCATCCTCTTCATCTGGCACGGTCCCCTGTGCCTAGCACAGAGTGGGCACTCAAGGCTTCTTTTTGGGATGGATGAAGTGGCAAGCAGGCTCTGGTGAGGACATGCCCACGCCCAGAGAACAGGCCCGTGCTTTGTTTCATCTCCTAGCGGAGACTGCGGGGAGCGTCACCTGGTGAGGATGGTAACTATGGCAATAGCAGACTTTCAGCACCTTTTCTCCCAGCCCGTCGTCAGGCTGCTCTCTTCCTCCCTGATGCGTGTGCAGCCTTGGCGTTCAGTTATCAGAACTTCCCCGAAACGCCATCCTCATTACGTTAACCTATGCAGATTGGGCCCTTTTTATCTTCGTGCATAAATCCACGCATAAATCCATGCCATCAGTGCCTTAATCATCTGTGCTGCTCTTCTCTGGACTCTGCCCCCATTGTTGATGACTTCCAGGGCAGTCCGGAGCCCTGTGCTGACACCCTGGGGTGACTGCATGGGCCCCAGGCCCTGGGTCTGCAGGAGCTGAGCACTTTCAGAGGCGAGCCTTGCCTGGTGCTCCCAGTGTCTGTCTCTGTCCCCTACACGCCCAGCGTCAGCCCTTGCTGCAGCCAGCCCGCCAGGGTCCATGCTGATTAGAGGCAGGCCCGGAGCAGGACACAGGGAGAGGCCGTGCATGCAAGCTACCTGCGTGGACTGTCGGACAGACAGACTGACAGATGGGCCAGCAGGTGACCTCTCTGCACGGCCAGAGAAGGTCCTCCCCTGCCCCGCACTCTGACAGACAGAGTCACTGGGAAAGAAACAGGTGCAAGATGGCGAGATTGTTTTTTTGACCTTCTTCCCTGAAGACTATTGATTTGTTTGTCGATAGAAACTGTTCTGAAATAGAACACAGCCCCAGTGTCGAAGCAACTGTGCAAATGTAATGAGAACGTAAGAACAGCAGCACAGAGATGAGGAGGAAACGGAGCACCTCTGGCTGCTGGAGGGTGAAACCGGAGACACCCCAGGTACAGCAAAGAAGTTATGACTTTCATTATAAAGAGACCCACTTTACCCTCTCTCTTCCAGACAGGCACTAGAGGGCTGCCTGCATTTTGCTAATACTTCTTGGAAGTGACACTTGACCCAAAAAAAAAAAAAAAAAAAAAAGGA